>CM061533.1:231194599-231453884 GCA_030545055.2 Neoaliturus tenellus
ATATTGAAATTCTTGTTTTATCCTAGAAGTGGTACTTTATCAGGTGTTCAAATTCAAATTAAATCTTGCTGTGTCATTTTATGTGTTTTAGTTACTGCATTGGTCAGATCTGTCCCTGATGATCGCTTCCCACTAATTTTAATTCATACTAATGCATTTTATGTTTTAAAAATAATTTCTTGGACTCAAGTTTATTATTAAGATTAATGAAACATTAATTTACCTACGTTGATTGAAATTACATACTTTTCACAAATTATAACGCATAGCTTACGTAACCTAAACAATCATTACATTTTAATACAGTATATTATTGCTTAGTAAAAATATGTAAAACTTATCACTAATTATTGAAAATTTAAAAAAAATCATGCTAAGGATTTTATAACTGTTAAATATTTACGACTTTCAGTTTAATAATCTTTCTTGAATAAGAAAGATGAAACCGATCTCTGGGAGACAAATATATTTCTGTTCAATTAGAGAGGGTATCGGAGCCCACGCAAATTACTGAGTATTATTTTTAATTGAGAGGGAAACACCCCTCGGTCTTCTGCCATTTTTCTGTTTATTTGCCCCACGCAATTACTGGAGCGAGAGGCGGCGATATTCTTCCCTTGATTTTTACTGTTTTGGCGCGGGAGCAGGGACCACTGCCAGTGGTCTTTGTTTGGGAAAGAAAGTCCCACCTTCTATCGCCTCCATCATTGAATGAAATACCATCAATTCACTTACGTGGAAATTAAATATTCAATTTGGCACCAAGATTTGTTCACCCACGAATATTTTAGCATGCTATAAAAATTTAATTTCCCATGATAAACCTCTATTACTATAGACTACTGGTTTAGTTTAGATGTATTATTTATTTGGCAAAGTTTTTCAAATTTTAAAATTTCTTAAATTTTGTTCTTTGGTTAAATAATTAAATGTTTTATAAAACTGTTATATACGTTTTAAAGGTCAGGAAACGAAAATGGGCCCTTTTCAAAAACATACATATCGGTTGTATATATCACAATAATTGATTCTAAGGAGCTTTGAGTACTTCAAATTTAAATCAATTACCTTAAAAAATGGGCCAATAACTAGAAATTTTCGTTTATATTGAAACCCGTTAGTCTGCAGTTACGGTCTGGAAACGTTTTTTACCTACATGAAAGACTTTTTCTGCCTTGTTTTAATGAAAAATTTCTTTAGATAAGTAAATATTCTGCTTAGATTCAGTGTTCCAGTAGTTGAAATTTCATTAAGGTGTAAAAAGAGTGCCTAAATATCGGATTTGTTCATCAGTCTAGACATCTGATTGCATAAGAAAGTTCCACGTCGAAGCCAAAAAAATCAGGTACAAATTACATCACAAAATATAAGCAAGAAATAACAAATAGAAATAAAACTTATAATCCAGAATTCAAGGGGCGAACGCACTCATATAAATAAAATCCGAAAGCGCATAGAAAAGCAGCAACAAAACTAGCAAGCCATTATCATCTCGAGCATTGCAGTAAGTCAGGCCCGCACACGTGCCGAGAGGCAATGCTTCTTGTCGGCGATATTTCAGGGAATTAACTACAAATGGGTCCACCCTCTTCTTTCTTCTGCGTTGTGTCACGGAGAAAAATGTCTCCAAGAACATTCTCTACAAGGAGAATAATTAGCGAATTGTAGGAAAGCCTTGGCGCTCTGCACAGCGTTTGTTACGAACAGCGCCTAGCTCCACACGGAATCAAAAGTTACTGTAAAATTGTACTGTATTGCGTATCTCTTGATTTGCGTCTTATGTTCAAAGTATTTTATATTTATGTATTTGTGTCATTTTACGGTATATAATTGCGTTTATATCAAAATATTTGTTTAACTAACCTTTGGACTCCTCTATCTTCAGAAAAGAGGCGTTTCTTCTTGCGTCGCCTATCTTTACGCTTTAATTTACACACCTTATAAAAGTTTTTTTCAAGGATTGAAAATTTTGAAACTTGCCGTAGAAAAAAGGACAAGTGTTTAAATATGATAAAGGAAAAATTTATTTAATTTGAAAACAGAAGTCTAAAAAATGACAAAACTAGTCTAAACCCAATTTTTTATATTAACTTTTTTCAATTTCAGTTTTTTTTTTTTTTAGTTTGTCTTGTAAAAAGTTGATTCAGAATAACACGTATATATCATTCGAACAAGGGAATGTGGGTCATAACAGGCTTACTAGTGACCTCAAAAATTGTAGACAAAATAAAGTTGCCTAAAAATTTAAAGTGATAAAGTTATAATATAAACAAGTTTAAAATTGTATTAAGGTATTGTTTCCAAATGATAACTAAGTCCCTTCATAGAACAATGATGTTATATTTACTATGAAGAGTTTAACTCTTATGTATTTTTTTTTAACAGACACGTAGATGCAAATGAATGTAATTGAATGTAAAAAATAAAATAATTCATAGATATGAGATATAATCAACTATAATATTTAACCTAAAACTTTACAAATATAAAAATTTGAGCATAATTATTCATTCAAGGCAAAAGAAATATATTATGAGTAACGCATATGTGTACTAAATAATAAAAGATTAAAAGCAAGTGGAGGAATTATGTTCCTATTTAGTTGTTAATAGCAAGAAGTTAAACAGCAGTTAAGGAGTAAAAGGAAACAAGGGTTAAGAGTAAAGAATAAACGATAAAACAATCTTGCAACAAGGGTAAAGTTAAATGGAGTGAAAAAGTTGTATCTTTTAACTCCAAACAATGTTGTAAACAGTTAAGGAATGGTGGCCAGTGGTTTGTAAAAAGAGAGGAAAGTAGAGTTAAAAGAGAGCAGATAATTAAAACCTATTGTACACAAAGTTTCGCTGTCGCTACCCGGGTTAAGCGAATTTTAAAAGCCGAGAGTTTCGGGACACAAATAATTTCCCAACAAAAAACGAGAAGCTACTTTCAGAGTTGGGAAACCACAAGGGAGAACATTGTTTTTTAACTGTGGGCACCCATAGTGTGGGGGGGGGGTTTAAGATGAATTGCCCTACTGTAAAAATGCCCTTACGCAAAGTTTTCTCATGTAATAAGAGTTGTTTTACCAGGTGCTGCCATAAATAACAAAAAACCGAGACTGTAGCCACCTCGAGCCACTTTTATTTTATTTTACCCTCTTAACAACAATATCTGGAAGTTTAGTTTGCAAAGTTCACAAAAGATTGTTGCAGACTGTTCTTCTTCCTCTCGCTGGTCCGGCGCGGCGGCGGCGTGGCGATGGCGGTCGCGGAGGCGGTTTTTGCTGCGCTACTTGGCCAGCTGTTTAATGTATTGATTACATTTCAATACATTACATCTTCATTAAGTGTCAGAGTGAGCCCAATTATGCCGTGACAGCCTGCATGCTCGCGACTCCGCTCTCGCGCCACTCCGGGAATTTACATTGCGAGAGCATGCGATCACTGGAAATATATGTGGTGGAAAGGTTAAATTGTTCAGCTTCAAGCCACTAAGTGCGAATGACGGATATGTAAATCTTTCCATATTGTGCTCTACGATTCAAAATTTTTAACATTTAGTTATCACAGAAAAAGAAGACTATTTAGTTAAAAAGTCTAATTTTTATTTTATTTAGCAATGCAGAAGGTTGATACTGTAATGCTTTGACATTTTACTCACTACATCGAGTTTATTCAGTTGTACTTAAATGGCATCGATGATTACCAGAAAATGTATTACACGAAGTTTGTATATAGGGGCCTGTTAAAAAAGATTATATCAATTACTTTAAAATGGCCGTATTTGGAAACTATTGTAAAATTATCATTTGTGTGAAACAATAATATTTTGCAAAACAATATATTGAACCACTCAAATCAAACTACTAGCTAGATTACAACATGATTAAGTATCCAATCTATTTTATTTTTCACTCTATGCATTTTCATCGAATTAAAAAATACCCCCCGTCGCAGCAGACCTGCGTACTCAGCGAATTTCCAAATTAGTAATAGGCTATTAATTTTGACCACATAAAACTGTAAACCAAATAAAATCACATGCTCATAAATAGGGAAATAAATGTCTATTCTCCTTATGATAAATATAGGGAAAGAGTATGCAGGTATGCTGCCATGGGGAACACTAAAAGTAGGTTTTTATCTTGAAAAAAAATTTATTTCGACCATATGAAGCTATTTACTAAGTTTCATCAATATCTGTCCATTGCTAAAGAAGTTTGCCTCTTCTCCATATGATTAACATGGGAAAAGAGTATGCAGGTTTGCTGCCATGATAAGCACCAAAATCAAAATTTTTTACCATAAATAGATGAATCTCAACCAAATGAAGCTGAATTCCAAGTTTCATCGAAAAATATGGGTTAATAAATGAAATAATAACACATCTCAATTCTCCATAAGATTAACATTGGAGCCCCAAAATACAATGTACTGTCTTTAGACTTTTGAATATCTCGGTAACCAATGGAGATAGAGCAAAGCTTCAAAATACTAAATTGTGTGTTTTTTAAGCTAAATCCAATGGTCAAAATAGAAATTTAAAATTTTTAAAAATTACATATGAAAAATGCAAAAAACCCATTTTTGGGGTACAAAACCCCCCAAAACTACCCCTACCGGTAGGTCGATATGTCTGGTTTACGAACTCATCCGAATAAATGTAGGATTACACATCTCTACCAAATTTGGTGTCGATCGGACCATTTTTACGAGAGTTATCGTGTCTAGGGACACATATATATATATATATATATATATATATATATAAATATATATATATATATATGTTTATATATATATGTATATACATATATATATATACATATATATACATATATATATACATATATACATATATATATATATATATATATAAAAATTTTAATGACTATTATTTTTGGTCTCTGGGCACCTCAAAACGAAAAAGTAACATGGTCCCGGGCTTAGGTCTTACCATGAGACCTACGGTAATAGCTTATTCCCTATGGGAAATTCGCTAAAAACTTCTTAAGTTCCTCTTTCCGCATACAACTCTTGTAAAAACTCTTCTAAAAATGTGTATATTGTAAAACGTTTAGGCCTATGTCCTATCCTACTAATATTATAAACGTGAATGTCCTGTTGTTTTTTAGACTTTCGTGCGAAAAGTAGACTACTCAACAGATCATCATGAAACTTTTGTACAAATATTCTTGGAGATATCAGAAGTAACATAGGATACTTTTTATTTTAAAAGATTTATTTTTACGAAAAATTACAATAAAATATAAAAATCTGAAATTTGATATTATTTTTTTATTAGTTGCTAAGAAACAAATTCAATGAAAATTTACAAAATTAGAATTTTTTTGAGCACGCAATGCGTGCGAAGCCGAGGGTAAAAGCTAGTAAAGTATAGTTTTTAATATCTTACATTTTACTAAAGTTAGGCCTAATAAAGAAAAAGGATCCTTGCCAAAACATTTCACACTGGCAATACTCGGTCAAAAATGTACAACATCCATCGACTATAAAGTATGATCCCACCTTCAAACGAGCTGAAGTTATTTAAATACTTGAAAATTAAATAGACGCCTAAAACGATGTTTGCGCAAGTGTTTACTTACTAAAACAGAAATTTAAGATAATTGGCTTCATTAAAAATGAAATTCCGTCCATTAAGGTTTCTAAATAATGTCTGGCAAAAGAAAGTCCATTAAAACGAAACAATGGTAATAGAAAGGAGAAGGAGTTTTTCTGAGCAGGTCCTCGGTTTGAGTGTGACATTTATGTGATAAAGTAGCAATTATAAAGTGAATAATATTTTCCCGCCACTTCCCAAACAAAGACGGTCTGACTCCATTTTATTATTCGCTTTCTGAAAGTTTTCTTTTACGCTTTAAGCACATTGTTTTCTGTTGTTGGCCGCTTGCCCATTAATTTCTGGTGCTATAAGTCTTTGTCTTCAAAACTCTTCAGCTGTAGTATCTCACTTTTACGTGTAATTTATAACTGTGAAATATTTAAATTTAGTTCAGCGATGGCCATTCATATTTAGGTTATATTACATTATTTTTAATTAGATCGAACTAGTTAAGTTATATGTAAAAATTATACATTCAAACAACATTCATTACACGAGAGAAACATATTTTATAGTTTTCAATACCTACAATTTTCCAAGAAAACATTCCAGGAATCCGTTGATGATTGAACTCGTCTTGTGCAATACTATTTGTAAGTGTTCATAACAATTTGAATATATCTTTAAGTTTTGATGATGGACATATATTCCTATTCTTATGTAAACTCAACTTCAGTCAATTACTAAAGACTACCTTCATTTTACTTTTTAAAATAAAATAATCTATAACAACTATTTTTCTATAAAGTTAGGCCTATAAAATTTTATAAAAAAATGGGTTTTATTTTCAAGGCTACTGATTCTCAACGTTTAATAAAAGACCTTTAATTTGATTAATTTTTTAAAGTTTAGTGTTCTGAAAGGTTGAACGAACTTTGTATAGTATTGAAGTGTATTAAATTTGTTAAACTTAAGCTAATATCAAGTGGTGCATAGTTCGACAATTATCGTACACAACCCGTAAAACCTATAAACATTATTTGGCAATTTTTTAAAATAATCTTTTGATAGGATAAAAATATAATCATAAAGATAACATAAACTAATTATTTAAATATTAATGATATAAGCGCAAAGAGCTGCTCCGCACATAAAAGGGCATTATAAAAGACCTAACCTTTTCCGACAGCCCAGTCTTGATTACTGCAGACAAGAGTAGGCATACTGCGGAGGTAAATGGCAAATGTTAAACGCGTTGATTTGTTAGTTAATGAATCTTGATGTGAACTTAACAATCGGCAAGCCTAAGTATACATAATATAAAAAATAGCGAACACAGTAAATTAATTTAAATTGAGTTAAAATCCACCATATAGATTGAAAATTGATCGATACTTCTTTTAAAATTTCCGCCTTCCCTCGGTGCCGTTATAATTCGCTTTACCGCGTGACAGTAAGACACGCGGCATCTGTTTGTGCCGGAATTACGCGGCGCGCGGCCAGCACGCGTGGAAGGGTGGACAAAAGGGCTCATCCCGTTATCCGCGGCCGGCAATAATTATCAGTTAGAGCAGAGGCAGCTGGACGCCGCGAAGGGTTGTCCGCGGCCGCGGCCGGGTGTCCAGGAGAGCGCGGGGCAAAAAACTACTCGCGGGCATTGTGCCCAGGTAGCCTAGATGACCCGGGACAATGGAGAGTATTGTGGGCAAGGGTCACGGGTCAGGTTACACCGGGTCCAGGTGGCCGCGGAGGGCGCGAGCCGCGAGTCGCGGGGTCCTAGGGTCGCGGGGTCGCCGACGAAGAGGGTGAAGGGTGGAGGACAACTGCGAGCCACGCGAGCGGCGGCCGCGACTGATCAAACGTGTTGTCCGGGGTAATGGATTGTAATAGCCAGAGTTTAGCATTTTCAATTTAGCATTTCCAAGTTTAGCATGTATAACAAATTGTTGGGACAAAACGTCATTTTAATACTTTAATTAAATTATACAAGTCGTTAAAAAACATGTATAGACAAATAACATGTACTATAAAGATTTCTCCTTAGTTGAGTAATATGTAGGAAAGAAAATTATTCACGAGCACATCTGATAAGTTGAAAGATACATTGAGCAAACCAAGCTACATAAACCGACTAGTACATAAAGCGTGTTAGACTAAACTGCACCTAAAGTATGTTACGAAAAATTATAGTTAGTTTGATTTTTCATGAGTATATAAATCAGCGAATAAGACGAAATAATTTTGAAAGCTAAAGAGGTACTAACACTACCATGGATACGTCTAACGGATGAACTTTATTATAATGATGAAAAACAACCCAGGAACTAAGAGAACATTAATTTGAATAGTATACGATAGTTGGTACAAGTTTTTGTTTTGAACCTTTTGGTACACGAAATAAAAGTCAAAAGTTCCTTAAAGCTCTAGTAAAAAATTCCAAAGATATATTTATTTGTTGGGAAACGAGACTTTGTTAAATAATTATCATTCTATTTCAGCCTCAAAAACTTCAATCTAAAATTTATATTGACTCTTATTATTTATTTATTTTTTAGCTTAACGTAGTTTTAAATAAGAGTTGAACAAATAATATTCATCAATTTAAAGCACGCCGCTTACATAAGTTTTAACCAACCACGTGACCAGACTATGTACCACAACGCTGTCGTCCACCCTGCTGTTCAGTAATGCTGATTACTACGTTTTCAGCATCGTTTGGTGCGTTTTCAAATCTAAGATTCTGGCCAAAATTACGTTTGAACTGTGGTAAAAAACTTTTGTAGTGAATGAGATTTTTTCGCACTCTCTATTAAACGTCTGTTGCTTCACTGTATTTCTTTTTAAGATTATTTATTTTTTAATTGAATTGCCTTTAGCCTGCGTGACATCCTTTTCTTCGATCCTTTTTACAGCAAAAGTATCTAATTGTGGTTTGTTTCATATAATATTTTTTGTATTGGTGGGGTCCACCTTGATTGCATACAGGCTAGGTGGCCTATAAAATATCCTAGAAATTTTTTCCAATAAGAGTAAAATATTTCCCGCCAAGAACTTTGTTTAAAACTAGGAAAGAGTGATGAGTGTACCGTTAAATAATCAAACGACAAAGTTAATACCAGTTTCTTGCAAAAAAAGGAAAACAAATTTTAAATTATCTAAGAATATAATATTGCAGTTTTAAAACTGTAACAGATATTATTAATTATTCAAAACAACCCTCAATTATAAGGGCTTATTAAAAGGGAGGAATAGAGGAAGCAATTGAAATGAAAAACTGAAGAAAGTTGATAACTGAAAAGTTTGGTTTTATTAAATTGTATATCTTTAATCAAAGGGCAAGGGTCGCTTCTGTGAGCCACTTGGTCGTTTTAAAGAATAATAAGAAGTTAATTAAATGTTTATAAGTTTGATTTCATCAATCAGATGTTTGTTCCCAAGCGATTTCTTAATTGCATTCATTTCGCCCGCTCTTTTAAACATCTGTTGCTCCACTGCATTGCTTTTTAAGATTACTTATTTCTTTAATTGAATTGCTTATAGTCAGAGTGACATACCCCTTTCTTCGATAAATTTTTTATGGTCACAAAAATATGGAATGGTCGACGATTTCATATGAAATTTTTTTGAGCTAAAATACATCGAGCTTGTACATTTGTAAGTGTAAAAACAAAAAGTTTGTTTGTAAAAATTTGTATATTTATTTTTATAATAAAACTATTCTGTTAATTAGTCATACGAACAAATAGTTTGAAGTCCTTTTAAAAAACATACTGGTATACGAAAGGCTTATTTTTCATTATAAGTTATAACTTAAATGTCTAATTTAATTTAAATATAACCCCAAACACTCTGTATAATTGAAAAAGTGTTGTTTTACATTTGAAAAGAGGGCGCTTCTTCAATTCCTGGACATGGCGTCCTCCCTGTCAGCCGAGAGCTGTCAAAACGAGCTGGATTTTTGAGAAAAGCGCTTATTCTTTGTTTTCCCAAAAGGGTTGCAAGGGGTGCGAGACGAGACACTTCCATTAAGCTGTTGGAAAAAACAGGACGGGCACTTTAAAGAAACAGACAGCAGACCTGGGGAGATAAAAATGTCTTCTTCAGACAGCTCTTTTTGTAATGGGTTAATTTAATTAACACCACCCTGGCACTTCCATTAAAATTTCAGTAAAGAATATTGTAATGAAGAAACAGGAAAATACAATAATAACAATTTTTGAAACTGCATACACTACTATTTTAGAGTATTTTACATGCTTTGAGCAGAATATTACAGGATATAATTAATTATAATAATTTGTATATCATATTTGATTTGTATTTGCAAATATTTACAGCAAATAATAAAACAAATTAATAGAATATATACTTAAACTTTATAAATCGTTTAAATTAATGCAATTAACAAAATCTTATATCACTACGAGCACAAGAAGTATCCTTTATAATCCGAAAACGAAAACTATTTCAAATTTATATAGTATAGGCCCAATATAATACAATTATAGAGTTATATTAAAACCAATTTTTATTCTTAAAAGAGATTAAATCAAATTTTGTAGTACGGTAACTATACTACTGTAGTAAGTCTCATATAGAGAAAAGTACCAATCGAAAAAAATCCAGTATAACCAAGGGATTAAAAAGAGCGATAGTCAAAAAAATATTTTCAGCTGAGATACAAACTAATGTAAAACCAACAGTTGTTAAAGATGCACTTGATTAATACTATTGGTTAAGTAGTTCACCTATAATAAAGCTTTTATTTCTTTGCTATTTCCTCCATAATATAATGGACAATTACTATGCAGATTTCTTTAATTTCAGGTTTCTTTTCTCTGTAGAACTATAAAACTATACTGATCTTGATAAAGAAATATCATGTTGGTATTTCAATTAAGTTAAAGTAATGTGTTTACGAACAGTTTGATATAAAACACAAAACGCACGAACAAAAATCATATATAAATCTTTTTCTCTAATTATGAGATGATGAACATAAGTAAATTGATAAATTATCGTAATGGCCACTTGAACAGTAAGATCAAGAAAACGACTTAAAATACCAATCTAAAATAATACTCCAAAAATAATCAAATTCTTAGTAAAATATCAAAAGTGAAAGTTAATTTTAAAATGTTTCTAAAATGTCTTAAGATTAAATATTTGACAAAAAATAAATATTTAACCCCAGAATTAGATACTTAATCACTTTTAGGTTTTATTGAGAATTGAAATATAGGTGGTTAACAAAAGCTTTGTGGAAGGTTGATGTCAGATGATACCAACACTATAGTAAAGTAAGGAACATATTTCAAGTTTTAACTCATAGGACGCATTAGACTCCAAGTATTTTTAATGGTATTAAATATGTATCCCTATAAATATACCAAGAATTTAATAAAAAATTATATTTGTTAGATATACAAGTACGTTATTCAGTTACGTTCTTTAATGAACATTATCTGTTACCAATTTCCAATAAACCTTATTTTTTCATTTCGTGGAAGCAAATCGTTTAAAACAAAAACAAGGTAATGTAGAACGCTAGGTGCCAAAAGACGCATATTATAATCAGCAGGAAGTTAAATTGAACTGTTTGTCTGAAACGAAGTGCGACTGGAACAATGGGGTAATTAAGGCAAAGATGGCCTCGTGGCTAAAGGGGAGAAAAGAATAGGATAAAAAGATGGCTGCAGTGGGCGAGGGTTGCCCTGGCGGGGGTGGGGGAGGGCTGCGTTATCTGTCCTAGTGTCGCAGAGTCTAGCGGGGTGACAGTACACCATGGCCATGCGGCACCATAAGGCACGTTACAGAGTCATGACTAGATCTAGCGTACCCGGCGAGCTGGGAAACGCAGGGTTGGGGGAGGGCAGCGTTATATCTCTCCCAAAGTCTAGCGCGGTGACAGTACACCATGGCCATGCGACACCATACGGCACGTTACAGAGTCATGACTAGATCTAGCGTGACCGGCGAGCTGGGAAACGCAGGGTTGGGGGAGGGCAGCGTTATATCTTTCCCAAAGTCTAACGGGGTAACAGTACACCATGGCCATGCGGCACCATAAGGCACGTTACAGAGTCATGACTAGATCTAGCGTGACCGGCGAGCTGGGAAACGCAGGGTTGGGGGAGGGCAGCGTTATATCTTTCCCAAAGTCTAACGGGGTGACAGTACACCATGGCCATTCGGCACCATAAGGCACGTTACAGAGTCATGACTAGATCTAGCGTGACCGGCGAGCTGGGAAACGCAGGTTTGGGGGAGGGCAGCGTTATATCTTTCCCAAAGTCTAACGGGGTGACAGTACACCATGGCCATGCGGCACCATAAGGCACGTTACAGAGTCATGACTAGATCTAGCGTGACCGGCGAGCTGGGAAACGCAGGTTTGGGGAGGGCAGCGTTATATCTTTCCCAAAGTCTAACGGGGGTGACAGTACACCATGGCCATGCGGCACCATAAGGCACGTTACAGAGTCATGACTAGATCTAGCGTGACCGGCGAGCTGGGAAACGCAGGGTTGGGGGAGGGCAGCGTTATATCTTTCCCAAAGTCTAACGGGGTGACAGTACACCATGGCCATGCGGCACCATAAGGCACGTCACAGAGTCATGACTAGATCTAGCGTGACCGGCTGGATGGGAAACACTAGTGTGGTGGACAGGACGGAAATGTCACTTGGTGAAGACATTCTCAGTGTTTAAGCTGGAAAAGATAAGTTTAGAATCTGACACTTCGCTAGTGATAGGGACAAAACATCAGGCCTACACATTGTTTTGGTTCACGTGCAATCCATTAGAATTATTTATAGCTTGTGTGCAAGGTGAAATCTTATACTGCATGTAGAGTATCTGTTAAAAATAGAAAGGTCAATTCTATTTATTTAAAAAGTAAAATGAATAATTCGTGATAACAATATCTTTTTCTAGTTTATTGTACAACTAAATTGAAAATATCCAAACTTTGAATCTCTAAAAATCGTTTTAGTTAATTGATCGCATAATATTTTTTAGAGATATCTTACAGTTTTGGAATGTAGTTAAACCAATATATTTGCTATAGAACAAATTTCAAGAATAGAACCGATTAAGTTATATATTGGGTACCACTGTGATATATAAGCTACACTATCTACTTTATTCAAGCTATTCTCATTTTTATGTAACACTTAGTTTATTTGCTTTAGAGAACATTTTTTAGTACAATACGTGCCAGTTTAAAATGCAACTATCCCATCAATGATTTAAATTTAAATTATTAAAAGATCCATCAGGGCCTTCACACTAATGTAGATAAAATCGTTTGGCTGTTATTATTAAGATTGTTTTTCTTTTTTCTGTATCTTATATTCGTTATACTAGTAGATAAAATAAAGCATTTTATACGAGTATCGATAAAATACATTAGAAACACTAACACAGTGAATTCATCAGTATAAAAAATTAATTAATTTAAAAATAATTTCGATGCAAATAAATAAAAAAAAACAAATAAATATTCAAAATTCTATACTCAAAACTTTGAAAGTTTCATGGCAAGTTGACAGTGATGTTTGTAAATGCTAACGGATACATTTGTCCCAGAATAACGCTAGACCAAACGCCAGACTGGCTTTAGCCTGTGATATGCAGCCGGATAGACCGGAGGGAATAAAACTTGAACCACCAGAGGTGGATCACTTCAAAGTTGGTTTCACTCTTACAAACAGTGGAGTTTTGGGCATTAAGTTACAATCTCCTACTGCTACAGCTATTTAATTAAACAGGTCATCCCAACATCTGATTATTATAGTGTAAAACCTACTTCATTTTATAGCAATCATTGTATCCTATGTTTTTGTTATTGGGAAGTAAAAAAAGGACCCAATAGTTAATCTGGTCCAAATCACACTTGTGTTTATATTGTCGCATCTTCATCGGGAAATATTATTTTAGTTTAGGACTACAATAGCATATCACCCACTCATTTGTTTGTACAATTGAATACAAACCGTTGTTCATTATAAAGTTATGACTGTACATTTTGTATAGTAACAATTATTTATTTTGTCATTTTTTAACCATAGTTTTTATAACGCTATGAAGAACTATTGGTGACTTATAAAAACACCCGTTGCTACGTTTTAAAGCGTTTTCAAGTTTTTTTTTTTTCAAAGCGCTTATAATGTTCTCTTTAGTTAGTATTACTGTATAATATATAACAAAAACGGGTGCAAAGCCCTTTAAAATTAAGCAATTTTAGACTGAAAACTTTTGTGGAGCACAATCTCTGTAAGGAGACCACAAGGGTAAAATTCACCAGAAGGTTCATTAGTTACATTAGTAGAATTAGTATTGTTATCTATTTTTAGATGAACTATTACTTGATTGCCCAGTACCTAGCTTTCGTAAATTAATCTTAAAACCCCTATTTAAAAAAGTTGGATGGTTATATAAAATATTTTCTCTACCTCAAAGACAAATACGAACGTGTACATCTAAAACCTGGTGAAACACAGTACTAAATTAAGAGAAGAGAAAGGACACTCACCAAGTAGTAATGAAGAAACAAAAACCACTCCAGTAATACAAGCCGACACATTAGTGGGGAAATGTGCAGCCCAACATTTGGTTATTAAAGTGTTCCCTTCGGTTTATCTTAGGTCTATTGTCTTTACACCTTCACCGTCCCGGTGCTTATCTTTTAAAATACCGAGTATAAAAACTCTCCCTCTCCCCCTCCCATCACAAAAGCTTTTTATTAAGACCATCTTTGCTGCAATTCCCTTGACAGTGCTGAATTTTTGTCTTTATGTGTAAAACATTCGCTGTTTTATGTTTGCTAAATTTTTTATCAAATACTTCACACTGATGTTTTAAAATGTGTGTTGGAAACTGTTGTTGTATGGAAAACTTGCAAGTGTTTATTATTATTGAAATTTATATTTGAAATATGTATTACAATATAAAGTTAAAAAGGTTAAGAAAGCAAAACTTTATAAAACAGTATATATTGAAAAAACGAATTCCTACATTAATTGTTTTTTTTTTTTTAACTGATTTTCTATAGTTTTTGGCTAAAATTCCAACATTAAATACCACACCATATCAGATTACGTAAGGCCGGGGACACTATCCGGCGAAACGCACGGACGCCGGACTCCGTGTTTTCTGCCGGAACGTTCGAGATTTTGAAGAGCAGAACACATTATCCGGCGAAACGCCGGACGACGGAAACTGCGCAGTTGCACTCTGACGAGGCCGTCTGGAACCATCTAGTTGAGTCGCAGCAACCATGGTGTCTAGACGGAAGATAGCTGTGCTTTGCCTATTAAGGCACAGAAGAAAAAGGAAACGCGAAAGAAATTTATGGATTCATCCGATTGTGGAGCAGGGGAGACTGCATGGCGTCTTTTATTCATTGTTTTTTAAACTTAGAGAAGACGATTCAAAGTTTTTTTAATTACTTTCGCGTGTCCACCTCGACATTTGATTTCATTCTATCACAAATAAAGGACATCCTCCAGAAAGAAGACACAAATTTCAGGAATTGTATTTCACCCCTCCTGAATTGTATTATATTATGGTCCTCGCGCAGCTGTTTCAGTGATGAGTCACCTACTGGCATCACTGTTGCTCTCTTTAATATTTTTACGTGTACCGGAAAATCAAATTTATTTTAATATATTTGAAAAGTTCACAAAAAAATAAAAAATGATACCAAACACGACACAATTATGTTTATGATAAATCAGGATTTGTTAATAAATATATCTAAAATAAACATTGTTTGGAAACATAATTGTGGAAATATATACGTTTCTGCTTCTAAACTGTAAACACCATCGTAACATTATGAATACGGGGTTTTAAACAAACACATAGGCATTTTACCAAGGTTTAGGTTTAGTAGGCCTATTTGAATATGTCTTTACAGAATATGCGGACTCTTTAAAAACCCTTTATTTTCCAAATGCAACACTCATAACTCTCTTTTCACTTGACCGACCACATCCTTATTAAATTATCAACAACCAGATGTTTGTACGAAATCAAATTTTTTCTTTATAAGATATACGAGGTGGAACTCATGTAAATTTTCAGTTTCGTTGATGAAATATTTCTTTATCTCAAACTTTTAAACCGTAAACCTAAAATATTTAAGTTAAATATAGTAGAAATAAACTAGACATTTATGTCTCCGATGCTGTATTCCGTGCGTTTCGCCGGATAGTGTGTCCTCATCCATTTGTACAATGCCCCGCTACCTGCTTTCCGGCAGAAAACACGGAAGACGTCGTCCGGCAAAGTAGAGAATACGTCCGTGCGTTTTGCCGGACGCCGGACGCCGGACGCCGGAACCGGATAATGTGTCCTCACCCCTGTATTTCCCACGCACTACAATGTATTTCTACCTCGTCCGGTTCCGGCAGAAAACACGGAGTCCGGCGTCCATGCGTTTCGCCGGATAGTGTGTCCCCGGCCTAAGAAAGAAATGGTTTAATTATCATAAACCCCATAACTGGACTGATTTAACTCATAAAATAACGTATTGCCTTTAAAAGCTAATATGAAGCCAACCAAAAATAACATTAGTTGTGCGTACTTGAAATGTATGCATCAGTTACAAAAACAATTTTCTTGTTTTTGTAACTGATAAAAAAGTAAAAAAATGTGTATAAAAAAATTCAATTCAATTAATGTACTTAAAAATACATAACAAAGCCCTGTAGATATTTAAGAGGGCGTTGGAGTGCCGCCATGTTGGATTTATTTCCCATGAGAGCAATGCTAAACTTGTCCCCGGCATTTGTTATATAATTTCTTTATTTTTTGTCCGATTGGTTCAGAATAAATAGCGTTTGAATCATAATTAAATTCCCCATTCCTTTTGCGAGATCGATTCTTTGTAAATAATTTATAAAATTTTGAAGAAAATGTTTTAAAAGTAGTAAAAAACTTGCTTTGTTATTTCAAGTTAGTAAAAAACACTAATTTTTATTGAAAATTCCTCTTGCAAACCAAATCCATCTTGATGAACCCTTTATTTAGAGCTATAAACCATAATTTTCTGATTATAAATAAAAGAGTTATTTGACATCCCGTTTAACATTACTCTTATGGGGGAAAGGCGGAATTTGAATTGACTCCAACGCCCTCTCAACACAAATCTTTCCCGTTTAACACATTTCTAATTTTAAAATAAATAAATTTAAAATAAGTTATGTTTCGTAAGGAGTTTCGTATTCGACGAATGCATCATTACAATATTATCAAAAAACCTTACTTAACTCATTTTTTATGTAGGCCTATTATAAATTAGATCAAATTTATATAAAAAATATATATTTCCAATAAGAAGAGCTACTCAAAATATAACATATTCATTGACGTTAATTAATGTTATAGTGCATTGTAAAGTTAATTAAAACATTCTTTTTATGGATAAAATAAACAGTATTTTTAATTTGCAGGGTTGCTGATTATACCATAAACATTTAAATAAGGCATGAGTGAAAACCTGTAGTACAAAATTTTAATTGCTATAAATTTGTTCTCCGTCTATAAATTTATGAAATTTTGCCAATAATTGCAAAAAGTTAATGTATACATTTGTATTTAAAAATATATTTAACATCATAAACAATCCTTTAGGCAAAACTTTATGACAATTTAAATACGGTATGATTAAAATGTGATACCTTGTTCCTTATATTCAATTATTGAATTACTCTTAGCATTTTCTCTGAACTTGATTTAATTTGGAAGATTTATATTATTTGGATCAAGCAAAAGTATAAAGTGTTTTGAAATTGCGTTCTGTTAGATATCACTGGCTCGTTTACGTATCATATCGGTAAAACATATAATTAAAACACTAGTCAAATTTAATTCTCAATCTTAATCCATCCTGAGTCTTTATTAATTAATCTTAACATTATCCAACTAATTTTTAAGTACTTTACAACTAAAGATCAAAACAAGTGTAGAGCTCCAAGAAAAGACGCGACCGGCGCCGAAACACTCGTCGCTTGGCGGGGACGCGGATGAAACCGAGCCCTGATGAAATAAAAACAGGCGAAGAAATATAAAAATAGCTTCGATGTAGCGTAGGTCAGTGCTCTCGAGTGACTGCCAAAATTCGTAGCTAAAACGTAATATCAGCTGGTATAACTGCCCTACCCCAAGATCGTTCACCCGGCGAGGTCATGAGCAGCCGAACCGTGGCGGTACGGGCGCCGCGCTGGGGCCGATCTGGGGCCGATGTTCTTTACATGCCATATGTGTTGTCAGTGGAGTGTCGTAAAATTTGAATTGAAAAGCTACGTCGGTGTGCTTTAGTGGTTTTAAATAATTGTGGTAAAATTTGGGGGCTTTGTTGGTTTCGGTGCAGCATGGGTTATAAAGGACTGCAATAAAAAAAGAGAAAATAAAATTATTTTAAAGTAATTTAACAAATTGACAATACTAACTTTTTGTCGAAAAAATTACGATAGAGTTGTGTACAGTTGATAACAATTCGTCCTACTTGTTTCGAAGTTTACATAAAACTCAGTTAAGAGTCACAATATAAATTTACTGGACCCATCTATACTGTATTATATAGAGATAGTTCGATGATTTAAATCAGATAATAATTTAATGTAGTATGTTTATTTAGGTACTGATTATTTACCCTCTTTTACTTATTGGATAACTTTAATTTTTACTAAATTACATAAAATAACTATCAAATTAAACTTTATTAATTCAAAATAGTTATAAAATTATACCTGAACTAAAAAATTACAAAAAAATCAACCTTACCTCAATGTTTTGTAATCAAGCAACACTAAAAAATTTAACTAAAAAAGAATTTAAACTATAGTGTTCCAAAGATGTTTGAGTTCGGCCGAAAGTAGAACCAAACAGGAAAGAGTCCAGTCGCGAGAGTCCAAGCGCCCAGGATAGAAGCGGGGCCCCAACTAAAAATACTTAATTACCAACTATCCCCCTCCCCTGTAAAACAAAGGCGGCTGTATTTTTACAAAGTGTCATTCAATTATCATAAGAGGCTAGACAATGGCCAGCGGCCGGGTGGGGCGACCTGGGGGGGGGGGATAAAATGCCCCAGAAAAATGTTAGAAACAATCAACGCCGCAGTGGTGGGGGGAGGGAGGTGCTAACTGTGGCACCGACGCCTACTTTATACCGTGTAAGACCTCCTTGTATTTAAGTTTTGTTACAAAACCTTATTTTTCATTAAGGACGTGAAAACATTAATATTAATTTATTTGGATTAGTATTATTTGGAATTTGATAAATAGTTTTAAGTAAAACATTGTGTTATGTTCAAAAGAACATAATTGTTTTGAAAATTGAAAAAAATGCCCTATATAATTTATTCTCACGTCAGTTCATTAATATTTTTTATACAAAACTAAAATGTTGGAATTTGGGAATTTTATACAATTAGTATAAAAAAGAACTTTCCCCAAGTTTGGAGTAAGTAAATGAAAGAATTATTACAGTTACTTGGAATTAAATTCAAAGACAACTTATAATTTCTCGATGGAATTTTTTACCTACATCTCCCACCCAATTACTATGTGGTGATAAAAATAGACCAATGTAAGTACATAAGTTTTATTTAAGTTTTTATAACCTACAGCAGTTGTTCCTACCAGTATATAGCACATACTATAAGCTACTGTATTTGAATGATGTCTTAAATTTTACCATAAAAGTAATGTTTTTAATGAAAAAATTCATTCATGGTGTTAGTAAAAACAAGTAAAATACTTAATTCTAACTGTGAAACGGTCATGTGATTATTAAAATTCCTTAGGCTAAGTTCTTCCAAGATTCTTAGGCTTTTCCGATTCAAAGTACTGTACATAATATTGTAACTGGTTTATATGTATAAACAATAACGTCATAAACAAACTATGATTGCAACCTTAATCAAAATCTCAAATACAAAATGATTACAAATTTGATACCTCGTTCCTTAATAAAAATCATACTCTTCTTAACATTTTTTCTTAATCAAAATCAGACAGTAAAACAGTCTGTAGTAAAATTGTACTAAAAAAGGAAAATACTTCATAATGTGTTTGGAATTATATCCAGTAGAATATTAGTTGTGCGTTTACTTGACATATCAGGAAACATTAGAAGTTTAGTATTCCTCGTTAAAAATGTTAATAATTTACAAGCGATGGACAGAGAAGAAAAGAAAAGAAGTAATAATAGAATTCAAAGTCAGTTTGCTTTACAACGGTTTTATAAAGCTGTTAGTTTTTGAAAACATGTGCGGCAATCAGCATTATCCCGGTAAATGACTTCAAGAAAAGAGTAAATGAAGCGGAATGAGCGAAGGCGGTGCAAAAACCAACCGCTAAATCCACCTTACTTCCTGGCTAACAAAAACTCAATTGGTTTCTGTCATATTGTGAAGTCCTTACTTCTTTGTGATGAAACTGTTCTTTTTCACCGGAAGTAATGTAATAAAAGGCTATACAGTACCGAGGTAAAAAATCCTCTTTTACAAACTGAAGAACTTGAAGGTATTGAAAATCGATTCAATTTTAATTGGGAACATATTAAATATAATTTTCAGAATAATTCTCCTAAAACTTTTGAACATAATTAATACTATTTTACCAGTATAGATTTTTTTAAATCCAGTATCTAGAAGAAGTTAAAGAGTACATGGTAAATAATCACACAGTTAATAATCAAATAATCAAACAGTTAACAATCAAACAATATATATGCACAGTCAAATCGAAACACTATATGAAAACAACCCAATACAATCTTTTATTTACCTGAGGTGACCTAATTATTATTTTTCACCACACTACTTTGTAATCATCTGTTTCCGGCAAGTCATTTGAATGAAAAAATTGTGTATTAAAGCCCCAGGGCTGTAAACATTTCCACACCTAGGGGATGTAAAGTCAGCTGTCATTCGGCCAGTGTTGCCAACTTAGTTTGAAGCTTACATGATTTCACCTGGTTAATATATTTATATTAATTTGTGTTCTTTGGTTTCGAAAACTATAAGGATAACATCAAAATTCAAAACATTTTTTATCGACTTTTTATCTATACTTCAATTGTTTTAGTCCTTTTAAACTTATACTTTTCACCTATACTTTAAGTTTTAGTTTTTGAACTTAAAAACTCACTAAGTTTTAATTGCATGAGGAGGAAGCAGTATAATTTGTTAAATAGTTTATTATGGTAAAAATTCCGTTCGAATCTCTATCAAAAGAGTTTTGCATTGCCCTAAAACTTATTATTATTTCGGCCCTTGGTGCAAGAATATACTATTAAACATTATTTTATGTTGATTATACCGGGTGTTAAATATAACTTAGGCCTATATTTAAATTTTTGTAAATGTTGAAAGACTAGAATATTTTACTTTTTGGAAGGTCGCGTGATGAGAGTGCATATTATTTTACTACAATATCGACTTCGTGTACTCTTTTAGGTAAAATGTCCAGTGTTATTTCCAGTGTAGAAATAATTCTATATCTTAGTTCACAACAAATTAATATTTTAATGATTTGTTTCATTGACATCTTATTCATATAAGAATTTTACCTTTTCATGACGAGGGCTATTCACTACATCAATACTCATAAAACTCACTTATCCTAAAATATGAGTGTACCATACAATCAACTATAGTAGATGATCGACGATAAGGTTTTACTATGTTCTTATTTTTCCATATTTCTTTAGTTTATTCAGTTTTATTGCCATTTTTATTATACACATGCTATATCATAAACCGTTTAGGTAAGTACTGTGCCTCTATCCGGCTGTTGTGCGCTTGGAGTATTTGATGACTCAATTGAGAAGACGCGATCTGGCAGCAAGGCGCGGCTTCCTGTATATTTTATAACCACTCTCGGCCTATAAATATCCCCAAGTACGCTGCATCTAAAAAATGAATAACATTCGTTTGTTTGTGAGCCGCTCTAGCCATGGTCGGGCTGTGTTCTCTGGTGATGCAAACAAATGAAATAGTTACTTAAACAAATATGATAAAATATTGAATATATACAAGACGCAGCAAAAGTAGAACTAAGGGGACAAGTTTAAACAATAATATTTACAAGTCACAGTCATTTATTTTACAAAAATATGACAGTTTTGTTACAGAAATTATTTTAAAAGATCAAATTATAAATTTAAAAGAAATGTTGATTTTACCCTCAAACATGTGTTTAAAAAAAGTTATCATGAATAACGTTAAATACATTAACAAGAGATTTAGATTGTTTTATACGACGGATAAAATTTCAAATGTTTGCTGGAAAATGTAAAATATTTTGCTCTAAAAAGTGGGTCAAACTAAAAAAACACTATCAGATAGTAGATATTTTCTTTAATAAGGAATAAATTTCAATAAGCATATGATAAGTTATTGTACATTTTATTATGCTTTTATCTGTTGCAGGATGAAATGTAATATCCCCAAAGCACTTATAATATGTGTTGTTACAAACTGTGGAACGAACACATGACTCATAAAATAAAACCTGGGGAAGACTAAGGTAATGAGGTAAGATGGTTTATGGCAGTTGCATTCCTCGCTGGCAAGACCATCCTGCGGCCATTGTGCCGGTATAATGTGTGGAAATCTTATATCATGCGAGAGTTACAATCATGTTTCAGGCTACAGTTGGTAAAAACAATCTATCTATTTTAATAAAGTTAGTTTTGTCTGTTCTTTGCTTAGAAACGTTCGGTTATTTTTATGTTTCATTTACCACGGGATTCAAAATCTTCATCTAAATTGTTGTCTGTAAAATTCTATACGTCTGTGACGGTCATTAGACCGACTTGGTCCGCCTTTTCAAAAATTTCTGCTATTTGGTAGAGCGTTGTGAGCGATCTTAGTACACCGTCTATTCAAGGTTAGGGCTTTGTCCCATAGTCCATCAAAGTAGCCAAGTTTGTAAAAATGGCTTTAGTAAATTATATGAAAACTTATATCGTTGTTAGATGGTGCTAAGAGAAGGATTTGGCTTCTGTAAACTAATATTCGTCAATGAATCTCACGGTGCAAAAATCCAATGTTAATCTGATAGGAAAATTTGATTCTGTCTTTTATAAGTGCTTTTTAATCAACCAGATTAGACAGTTTGTCAAATTCATCACAGAGAGAAGCACCTTCATTCTTAAACACAGACCCAGTCAACTCTAAACCTCCTAATTTTCTAGACTCAAATAAAATCGAGCTTAATGCATTATTTCTTGGTTTTAAATAGTATTATTCAAAGTTATTCATGGTTATTTTTTAATAACATTTTTTGGTATTTAACTCTTTACATATTTCATTAAAAAACCTGCAATTTAATTTAGATTCTCAATTTATTTGTATTAATCGTTGTGACAAAAAGAGGTCATGTGTTTTATAAAAGGAAATGGTTCTATAGTACCAATCCTCGATATGGTCAGGTTAAATTAACACAGATTTTGAATTAGGGTGGTTTTTATTATAGTTTAATTTAGGGGTGCTTTTTCAAAGGAAACCAAAGTTCTTCATATGTTTATTTTAAATTAATGGGGGCTAGAACTAACTTCTAAAAGTGTAAACAAATATATTTGTTTACAAACAAAAAATAAAAACTGTTTAACAAATGTGCCCACCAGCTTTTGAGCATACAAATAATCAAGATATATAAAGAAAGCACTGAATTTATTATATCATATCGTGCATTTATATAATTCGTATAAGCAAACTAAACACACCCCGTACTAAGAACGGATAAACAGCTAGTTTAAAAACAAAAATATATGGTTCTATACCGGTAGGGTATAGAACTACAGACAGTAAAACAGTCTGTAGTAAAATTGTACTAAAAAAGGAAAATACTTCATAATGTGTTTGGAATTATATCCAGTAGAATATTAGTTGTGCGTTTACTTGACATATCAGGAAACATTAGAAGTTTAGTATTCTCGTTAAAAATGTTAATAATTTACAAGCGATGGACAGAGAAGAAAAGAAAAGAAGTAATAATAGAATTCAAAGTCAGTTTGCTTTACAACGGTTTTATAAAGCTGTTAGTTTTTGAAAACATGTGCGGCAATCAGCATTATCCCGGTAAATGACTTCAAGAAAAGAGTAAATGAAGCGGAATGAGCGAAGGCGGTGCAAAAACCAACCGCTAAATCCACCTTACTTCCTGGCTAACAAAAACTCAATTGGTTTCTGTCATATTGTGAAGTCCTTACTTCTTTGTGATGAAACTGTTCTTTTTCACCGGAAGTAATGTAATAAAAGGCTATACAGTACCGAGGTAAAAAATCCTCTTTTACAAACTGAAGAACTTGAAGGTATTGAAAATCGATTCAATTTTAATTGGGAACATATTAAATATAATTTTCAGAATAATTCTCCTAAAACTTTTGAACATAATTAATACTATTTTACCAGTATAGATTTTTTTAAATCCAGTATCTAGAAGAAGTTAAAGAGTACATGGTAAATAATCACACAGTTAATAATCAAATAATCAAACAGTTAACAATCAAACATATATATGCACAGTCAAATCGAAACACTATATGAAAACAACCCAATACAATCTTTTATTTACCTGAGGTGACCTAATTATTATTTTTCACCACACTACTTTGTAATCATCTGTTTCCGGCAAGTCATTTGAATGAAAAAATTGTGTATTAAAGCCCCAGGGCTGTAAACATTTCCACACCTAGGGATGTAAAGTCAGCTGTCATTCGGCCAGTGTTGCCAACTTAGTTTGAAGCTTACATGATTTCACCTGGTTAATATATTTATATTAATTTGTGTTCTTTGGTTTCGAAAACTATAAGGATAACATCAAAATTCAAAACATTTTTTATCGACTTTTTATCTATACTTCAATTGTTTTAGTCCTTTTAAACTTATACTTTTCACCTATACTTTAAGTTTTAGTTTTTGAACTTAAAAACTCACTAAGTTTTAATTGCATGAGGAGGAAGCAGTATAATTTGTTAAATAGTTTATTATGGTAAAAATTCCGTTCGAATCTCTATCAAAAGAGTTTTGCATTGCCCTAAAACTTATTATTATTTCGGCCCTTGGTGCAAGAATATACTATTAAACATTATTTTATGTTGATTATACCGGGTGTTAAATATAACTTAGGCCTATATTTAAATTTTTGTAAATGTTGAAAGACTAGAATATTTTACTTTTTGGAAGGTCGCGTGATGAGAGTGCATATTATTTTACTACAATATCGACTTCGTGTACTCTTTTAGGTAAAATGTCCAGTGTTATTTCCAGTGTAGAAATAATTCTATATCTTAGTTCACAACAAATTAATATTTTAATGATTTGTTTCATTGACATCTTATTCATATAAGAATTTTACCTTTTCATGACGAGGGCTATTCACTACATCAATACTCATAAAACTCACTTATCCTAAAATATGAGTGTACCATACAATCAACTATAGTAGATGATCGACGATAAGGTTTTACTATGTTCTTATTTTTCCATATTTCTTTAGTTTATTCAGTTTTATTGCCATTTTTATTATACACATGCTATATCATAAACCGTTTAGGTAAGTACTGTGCCTCTATCCGGCTGTTGTGCGCTTGGAGTATTTGATGACTCAATTGAGAAGACGCGATCTGGCAGCAAGGCGCGGCTTCCTGTATATTTTATAACCACTCTCGGCCTATAAATATCCCCAAGTACGCTGCATCTAAAAAATGAATAACATTCGTTTGTTTGTGAGCCGCTCTAGCCATGGTCGGGCTGTGTTCTCTGGTGATGCAAACAAATGAAATAGTTACTTAAACAAATATGATAAAATATTGAATATATACAAGACGCAGCAAAAGTAGAACTAAGGGGACAAGTTTAAACAATAATATTTACAAGTCACAGTCATTTATTTTACAAAAATATGACAGTTTTGTTACAGAAATTATTTTAAAAGATCAAATTATAAATTTAAAAGAAATGTTGATTTTACCCTCAAACATGTGTTTAAAAAAAGTTATCATGAATAACGTTAAATACATTAACAAGAGATTTAGATTGTTTTATACGACGGATAAAATTTCAAATGTTTGCTGGAAAATGTAAAATATTTTGCTCTAAAAAGTGGGTCAAACTAAAAAAACACTATCAGATAGTAGATATTTTCTTTAATAAGGAATAAATTTCAATAAGCATATGATAAGTTATTGTACATTTTATTATGCTTTTATCTGTTGCAGGATGAAATGTAATATCCCCAAAGCACTTATAATATGTGTTGTTACAAACTGTGGAACGAACACATGACTCATAAAATAAAACCTGGGGAAGACTAAGGTAATGAGGTAAGATGGTTTATGGCAGTTGCATTCCTCGCTGGCAAGACCATCCTGCGGCCATTGTGCCGGTATAATGTGTGGAAATCTTATATCATGCGAGAGTTACAATCATGTTTCAGGCTACAGTTGGTAAAAACAATCTATCTATTTTAATAAAGTTAGTTTTGTCTGTTCTTTGCTTAGAAACGTTCGGTTATTTTTATGTTTCATTTACCACGGGATTCAAAATCTTCATCTAAATTGTTGTCTGTAAAATTCTATACGTCTGTGACGGTCATTAGACCGACTTGGTCCGCCTTTTCAAAAATTTCTGCTATTTGGTAGAGCGTTGTGAGCGATCTTAGTACACCGTCTATTCAAGGTTAGGGCTTTGTCCCATAGTCCATCAAAGTAGCCAAGTTTGTAAAAATGGCTTTAGTAAATTATATGAAAACTTATATCGTTGTTAGATGGTGCTAAGAGAAGGATTTGGCTTCTGTAAACTAATATTCGTCAATGAATCTCACGGTGCAAAAATCCAATGTTAATCTGATAGGAAAATTTGATTCTGTCTTTTATAAGTGCTTTTTAATCAACCAGATTAGACAGTTTGTCAAATTCATCACAGAGAGAAGCACCTTCATTCTTAAACACAGACCCAGTCAACTCTAAACCTCCTAATTTTCTAGACTCAAATAAAATCGAGCTTAATGCATTATTTCTTGGTTTTAAATAGTATTATTCAAAGTTATTCATGGTTATTTTTTAATAACATTTTTTGGTATTTAACTCTTTACATATTTCATTAAAAAACCTGCAATTTAATTTAGATTCTCAATTTATTTGTATTAATCGTTGTGACAAAAAGAGGTCATGTGTTTTATAAAAGGAAATGGTTCTATAGTACCAATCCTCGATATGGTCAGGTTAAATTAACACAGATTTTGAATTAGGGTGGTTTTTATTATAGTTTAATTTAGGGGTGCTTTTTCAAAGGAAACCAAAGTTCTTCATATGTTTATTTTAAATTAATGGGGGCTAGAACTAACTTCTAAAAGTGTAAACAAATATATTTGTTTACAAACAAAAAATAAAAACTGTTTAACAAATGTGCCCACCAGCTTTTGAGCATACAAATAATCAAGATATATAAAGAAAGCACTGAATTTATTATATCATATCGTGCATTTATATAATTCGTATAAGCAAACTAAACACACCCCGTACTAAGAACGGATAAACAGCTAGTTTAAAAACAAAAATATATGGTTCTATACCGGTAGGGTTTGAGGCGAAACAGCTTTTATGTAACGAGGGACGTATTTGAGATGTTTAATGTTTAAATATGTAGTAATTTGTGAACAATTTTTTCTTGTAAGAATATAAAATTCATATAATTTGTAATACAATATTAGTACAATTGATATTTCGTTGGATATAACTTATCTTGATCTTGGATATTAATATCTTGATGAGTAATGTCTTAAAAAGCCTTATTCCTGAAGAAACAAGACACACCGAAGTGCTTTATACTATTATTGTTATAACAGAAGGGATTGTTTTCATAAAAGTTCGGTTTTTTTAAGGACACAAAATCTTAGGCCATATGTTTTTTTTTAATACCAAACTGCCCAAGAGTAAGTATTGCACCATGTGCGATTAAAGATGAACGATACCTAGAGTGAATTATAAAAACAATTGTTATCAAAAAAATAAGAATCATTCTAAAAACGTTGAATTTTAAATTAAAGTATCTTTGTCATATGTTTCTTCCACGTTCAAGTATGTTGACTTTTAAACATCGACTTCTCAGCCACAGTTAAAAATATTATTTGGTTTACTAAGTTTATTTAAATAACGTGGGTGTACTTACTATAATGAGAAATTGCTTTGGTTCAATAATGTGCAATAACAGTAATGGTTTAAAGAAACGAAGTAGGCAAGGAAATGAATAATGAAGTGCGAGAACAAAAAAGCTTAATTTAAAATACAGAGTGTTTGGTAGTCAGTGTCGAAAAGTTTAAGGGGTTATAATGCTTGTGAAATGCTACAAAAATACCAGTTTTGGCAGTTACTTCTCTCTCTCCACCTTCCGGTAACAGTTATTTTTATTTTTATTAGGCCTACTTGGCGTTATTCATGGAAATTTCTTTTTTGCCACACTTTACCAAACTTATTTTAACTTTTTATGACATTATCATAAATTACACATGATTGTCTATTAGAATTAGTACAGTTTATCCCAATTAAGCCCTAGTGAAGTCATGTAAACTCTACTTAAAGACAACGTTTTAGAAAACTAAGAAAAGGACACTAACTCGATTCAGAAATTGTTTTATTGGTCAAGCTACAAAGTATCAAATATCACCAAAACTTCCCCACGTTTTAAGCTTTAAAACTATATCCCAGAATTAACCTATAATATTTTCCTAAGGGGCAGAAATCGGTTCTAAAAATAATTATCGGTCCAATTTTGCATGGAATTGTTACTGTTGGAAATTATCACATACTCTATAGGCTGACAAATAAGTCTGGAACTCATGTAATTTTGTTTACAAAACAACAGATAAATAAACAATTTCTACAATTAAATAATTAACCATAATAGTAGCCTACCTAGGCCTTACTTTGGTATATAATGGAGAAACCCGCACTTCAAATGGTTGCCTGCGGCGGAAATGGCAGGCAATAAAAATCATACACCTAAAACTAAATGCAATATCTTCAGGTATATTCCACCTTGTGAGGTGTGGTTTGTGACTGCTATGAATTTTAAGGCTTTCAATGTTAGGGATGATATGAGAAAAATCAATAAAATTTTCTTTAAAACTTAGGGACCACCCTTTAAGGTATAGGAAGCTATCAGGTTCTATTGGTATAGGTATATCATGAAAACAGGCCAATAATTATGTTTATGATTTCAGCCCCTTAGGCAAATAGGAAATGTATACTTCTATTATACCTTAATAAACCTTAGAATTTGGGAAAGTTTTGGTGACATTTGAGTTTGTATAGCTTGTTGCCTTCTTAGGAAGGCCTTTAATATAATCTACATATCAATTTATCGTTATATTTAAGAATTTGGACTGACTCTCCTAGTGGGCCATCTTCCAGAGGGGCATCCTGTAGGTTGTGGCACAGATAAACCTGAGTAGGTTTATTATAAATGATTTGTTGAAGTTGATATTTTTATCTGCTTTGTTATAAAGTTATCAAATGAGTTTCAGACTTAATTCTCACCTTGTATAGTGTATGATAATTTCATTCTAACAATGATAATTATTTCATGTAAAAAAGGCTAAATAATTATGTTTTAAGTAGTTTAATTAAGTATGTTTAATTATGTTTCCAAGTAGATTTTACAAGGCTTTACGATGGCTTACTTTGACAAACTGCTCTTATTCTAATAGTAAATTTTGTGTACTTTCTAAAAATGACATAAAAAGTGATTTAATAAGTTTAGTAAATGTTGAGAAAAACGAGACTTTATATGGACAATGTCTAGTAGCTTGTAAAAAAAAAAAAAAAAAAAAATGAAAATGACTGTTACTGGAAGGTGGAGCAAGATATAATTGATTCAGCTAAGTATTTTGTTGCATTTTACATTCATATTACCCCTGAAACTTTTGACACTCACTACCAAATAGTACACCTTTAAAGTCAAACGTAGAACCGGAGAACCCAATTTCAACATCATGAATGTGCAGCATGTACGAGTATCAAGTAAATTCTATTTTTTAAATTATCTCTTAAGATTGATTATATCCATAAAACATTTTAAGCTGAGAAAGGTTTTAATACGAGGTTTTTCTTGATACCAAATTGTCGCCAAATCGTTGTTGCCGTTCAAGTTTAATAATAGAAACAACCATATACACTTTGTTTGGATTCTACTTAAAATAATAAAAAATGATGCTAAATATTTTTTGTAATTATAAATATATATTTTCTGTACTTTGGTGTATTGCAAAACACATGCCTTTATTTTCATCCAGAGTATGTCTCCGCTACAAACATATTTACAACTGCAATTCAACTATTCAACATAATATATATACAATTCGCAAATCCATATCATATTTATATCTCAAAGTAAAATAAATTATGTAACTAATGTAGGGAATTATGTTTAGTCTTTTTTTTATAATATCATCTTTTCTTTATTGTTAGTCTGTGAAATGAACAAGTACAAAACCTGTTTTTTAGGAATGAAGATTAAATTTCTTTAGATTCGGATCGTTAAACCGGATAAAATTATATTTTACACATAGAACTGTAGAATAAATTTTATATTTAACGCGTTGGAATAGTTTTCTGGAAAGACACAGCCTGTACAAGTGAAAAAATGATTGTTTGTGACAGGATTGATTTAATTAAATTTTTACACGGTTATTATTGTGTTTACTTAAAACTATGAGAGAACAGCGGATGTATTAAAATAATCACACTAAGGCGTAACGTGAAATTGTTTAAACAAAGATCTATAAGATAATATAGACTTCTTCATTTAATGGCAGTAATTCATTGCTGTTTCCTGAACTTGATAAATGTTTAAATCGAATTAAGAAACATAATTAAGTGTATATAAAATATAATATGGTACTTAAAAGTTTTCTTTCCTATTTTAAACTTGATTTTTAAAGCAGACTAAACGTTTCTTTATGATCCGAACGAAGGAAATGTTAGCATTACATGAAAATAATTTCTCACTTATTGAAAATGGGCAAGTTTCTTTAAAATAAAATTTTCTTTCTTTTATCTAAGTAATAAAACCACAAGAATAAGTAGTAAAAACTCCTATCAGTCCCTTTTTAATGGCTAAAAATTAAGATATTCTGATTATTTAAATTAAAAAAAACGATAACATCTTTAGTTAAAGTCAAATGATGCATACAGTTTCTTTTAATTGCCAATGGAATCATTATAAGAAATAATATAAATAATACTGAGCATCTTTTACAACATTTTTATTTTTCGCCACTAAGTACATTTTCAAGCCTTGAAAAAATATAACCCAACCTTGATGTAATTTAAATAAGTAAAATAATCAAATATAAACTTTATTTTTTCTGAGATTTTCTCATTTAATTGGGTTTTTTAATTAGCAAAACTATGTGTGATTTTAAAATAATTTTTATAATTTTCAAATTATGAAAAAGGACTAGTTAAACATCTTATATTAAATAAGAGATTTCTTTATGGGCTCACTTATATACAGTATAAATTTGCTCTTTAGAATCCCTCTCTCATGGATTTCTAGGTTCTCTCCATACTGATGTGTGTGGTTGTGGTTTTCTCGAAGAAGGTGGTCTGTGATTGAAGAATCTATATAGATCTTCGGTTATTACTATTTAGATCTTATATGTGTTCATGGGATTTGGAATTAGAGGATCTTCCTGATTGTCCAATGTAAGAACTTTTGCAATCTTAAATTTCCCATTAAAAACGAGAAGTTCAATAAAATACCATCTTTTACACGAGTTGACCAATGGCACTACACTAATCTGGTCCGCCAAATCACGAAAAAAGGAAATAAAGACATCAATAAAGGCGCCAGTCTTGCTTTTCCAAGTTGCACACTTTTAGTTTCTACCTGATCTTCAGTTTAAACCTGAGTTTAAACTAATAGTCAGTTGAACGTGAATAGTTTAAACTTACACCTCTAACTGATTTGAACTGAATTAATCTATATTATATTTAATCCAGTTTATCATTTATTTGTGCAAATGGCCCTTAGAAGTTATAAGCTTTTTTAAAATCAGATTACAGGTCGATGCCCAAAACACAACTTGTGTTTTTGTTTGTTAGTTTTTGTACAAAAAAATATAATTTTGTATCATTGAATTAACCTCTCTACAACTTTAAAGAAGTAGGGGATCATTATAAGAAATTGATCTCGTTGGAAATTCGATCTATTTGATTTCCAAATAGTCGATAGAAGAACACAAGTTTTGCAAAGTAAAATATATATATATATATATATATATATATATATATATATATATATATATTTACAAGCGAAAAATGGTGTATCACTAAATAAGGGCACTATTGTTAGTTCGAAAAATGTGGCTTTCAGCTCAACAACAAAAACACAACTTATGAGTTTCTACTGAAAAACTATATCATTGTCTTGTACTATTATTGTACATCTTTTTACCACAAAAAGAAAATGTTGTACCACTTTCATTTGGAATTTAAGAGTAGTGAAAAGTCACGTTACTGTCGATGGAAAAATACAACTTTATTCTACTGAAAAGCTAATATTATTTCATACTATTTCTGTACCACGTTTTGGAAGAACTACAGTGCAAGAATAATCGCAAATCATAAATTCATATCATAAATGTAGTATTTAAACATGAATTTGTTTAATGAACGATAAAGTATATTTTTTACCAATTAATGTTGCAAATATAAATAATTTAAGGCCAAAAGGTAGGTAGCTGTAGAAGACATTTCAACCCTCCGGTCTTCTTTTACAATTTTAAGAGGAAACAAAACTGATATAAACCTATAATTGATTTCTTAATTGTTAGTACCAGGGGGACCGAGCTTAAGCTCGGTAAAATTGTTACTTTCGTTTCTCACACAAAGCTCGTTCGCTCCGCTCACTCCCCAGGCGGAATGTTTGCTGCACATTGGTATGATTTTCCTAACACCATAGGTTAAAGATGTAACACATTGGTTTATTTTATCTGCAGTTATCAGCTGATTTTAGTTCAATTTAAAAATCTCCATAAGGATAACATGGGATCTTTGAAAAGCTCTAGCGCGAAAACAGGATTTTTCCCAGCTATGGGACCAACGCCAATCGATTTCTGGTGGCCAAAACCCCCATATTCAACAAAAAAATAAAAAATCCTTGGAGCGAAATAAATCTTTGCCCGTACAAACGTAGCTTGTTTTAGAGTATAAGATTTATAATTCTAAATGTCGTACTATTGAGTTTTCTATAAACTAATTCTCTTGAACAATTCACAAGAAAAGTTATACAGTTGATACTAATAGACTAATTGTGCCATAGAGGTCTTAAATAATTAACAGAAAGAAAGTAATATATTTAAGGACTCATTTATTATATTTCCTAAAATTAAAAGACATAGGCGTACAAAATCACAAACGATAATAATTCTAATTCTAAATGTACATGCAATGTATGCTATGTTCCATTCAATCACATGCACGATGATATTGTCCCATGGTACTCAGTTACAATGTATTTTTATTACGAATGATTAAAACACGCTTGTACAAATTTATACATTTTAGGTAGAATGATAATAAAATACAAAAAATATAAATTATGGTAATTTTGTGTGAAAAACGAATGTTTTTTGTGATGTATTTTAACTCTTATAAATTTTATGGCAGGCGGTTTTTCGATATAAGTTGACAGAACTAAAATAACTCTGATAATGTTTTAAGAATCGTATAAGCAAAGATTAACCTTTAATGGAAATTTATAATATTTTAACCTCGGTGTTTGCATTTTAATCGTCGTATATTCATACAAGATATATGTTAAATATTTTTATAATATAATTTTTGAGGTAAGATAAGTATTTCTTGATATAAAGTTTGTAAAGATTTCAATATGCTGGTGTTACCTAATAGGAATGTATATCACGATTGTACAAATATATTAAGTAATAATTAAAATTTTATATTAGAGTATTTTGTAAGAAAGTATAGGCTACCTACGTTTTAATTTTCAAAAAAGTTATTAAAATTTATAAATTATATTTTTCCAAGCTTGGTAGGGCTATCCAAAAAAGAAAAATTAATTAGGTTGTTATTAACAATTAATGTAAAGGTAATAGTGTACTTATTAGAACCATGATTAAACTATTGGTCAGTATATAATATATTTTTCAAAAACCTTTCCATTGTGTATCACATATTTTTGCATATACATATACACTATTACACTGTACCCATGCCATACAACAATCCACATGATGTCCGAGGCCATTTTGTGTTAGGTCACTGGCGCATGCGCATCAAAAGCCGCTTTACGAATATCGTCTTTAAGTCGGTAAAAATTGAATTGGTGGTAGAAAACATCTAAATTATTAGTTTACTTGTGTTTTTTCAAACAATTGTATAGGGATAACAAAGGCATTATTTATTTGAGACTGAATAAGTATCTTTATAGAAGCTTATTGTACTATTCTTGACATGTATGTAATGACGAATGTTAAAATTTAAGTGCAACTCTTTAATTAATTATCAGAGTATTAAGCTTCTTTATGAACACTAAGCATAAAAAATTATACATTGTAACATAGTAAAAGTTTACCCACCAGAAGTTTCGTCAGATTCCAAAAACTGTCCAAATTGGTCAAGAGGTCCACAAGACTCAAAATCGCATCCCAGGTAACACGTGAGCGGCGCATTCAAAGGTGAAAAAATATCGAACACATTGTTAAGATTTTGAAGCGAATGAGAAAAATATAAATAGCGAAATAACGGGGGGCCTGCGCAGATTGGCGAATCTATTTTAAAATACCGTCAGAATTCGTGGATGTAAAAAGTCAGAACAAGAAATATATGGGGGACCGAAACCGCACTTTTTAACCGTACAGCATTACCGAAATGCATTTTGGGAATTTCACACATGAAGATCACTGGGAGGAGAGGAACCGGTGCATTTCAAGGGGGCCGGTGCGCGCCTAGACGACGGCATGTACGGTGATGCAGTTAATGCAAGTCGCTGCACCAAACTGCATCTCAGCCTCAATACAGCGTGCAAGGAGCGAGAGAGACAGAGAGAGCGAGAGAGAGGGGGCGAGCGCTCCGTCGTACGGGAGTGACAGAGACGGCAGACCCTCTCCTACTCCGGTCGCGCGCTCAAAGAATATTATTATAATATAGGGGCGAGTTTCGAAACCCGGACATCAATTAGACATAACACCTCGCATCTTCGTGAGAAACCTACCATTTGACGGCCAGGACTGCGACTGGTGCCGTTCAGTGTTCACACGTGGATTACCAAAGTCAACTTCCGACCAGGGGGTCAACTATCAATCTTCTGATGAACTATAGTTATTTGTTATGCTAACGGTCACAATAGCAAAGTTTGTGATTAATAATAGTGTCTTAGTTAACACATATACAATTATCAAAAATGTTTTAAAATTGATAATATAACCTCAACAGGTCCATTCAAAACCACGTGGAGTGAGTGTGGTACATCACACTTACTCTTTGGTCATATTCACCTTAAAATCCTTACCAGATTGCTTTAGTGTCTCTGAATTAAAGTACTCAAACCACCAGAATAAAAAGCAGGGCCTATCTACATTTTGCTGGTACAATCTAGCAAAACAAAGTATCCATGAACTTTTAAAGTAAAATGGAGGTTTAGGCAATGGCTCATATCAAACAAATATTGTTTAAATATGTTATTAATTTTTCTATGAAGGTTGATAAAATTTGAAAGCTCTCTAGAACCAATATTTATTTCTTTTCAGTGGTTGGTATGGATGGAGGCAATGGTCCCTCAATTATCTCATGGGCAGGAGTATCACCTCCTCAGGTACCTAACTTACATCGTCCCTCCACATTTACCTCACTATCCCTCAGCCGCTGACGCACAATTTTTGCTCCTCCGCCGCCCCGCGCCGCTCTATGACGTCACCGGCGCGGCGGCAGCGTGGCTGCGGTATCATCTGTTACAACTGCTTCGTGATGTCGCAAACGACTCCTCATTATAATCTAATATTTCCTCGTTTCGTCCCTTTATTCTGCGATTTGTAGTCGCTATTTTAAGAATTATTACTACCGTTAGCTCGACAATTGAAAATATTCTGCCGTTACTTCATGATGATATCGTCCCACTGGACGTCTGAGATGAACTCTCCAGCTGGAGTGACCGTCGATGGATTACAATTGATTCAGATCACGAAGATTTGGAATAGTATCTAAGAAATCCTGCAGAATCTTTTTCACCTCTTCAGACAGTATGTTATCATTAACAGTTTATCACAAGCTTAATCTTATAAAAAAAGTTTTCTTCTTGTGTTTGACATAACTCCATAATCCACGTTGTGACTTATAACTAGTTTGTTTTGTGTAGAATTAGTAGAATCCTAATTCTGTGTAGAGGTAGAAATCTCACCTCTTTATCCTCTCTTATGTAAACCTTTGAAACTAACTAAATTCAGTACAAACTTACGATACCAATATGAAAATCGACATGCAAATTTTATATCGTTAAAAAAAGGTAAATGCAGTAGGCTTATGTTACATAGTAATTTATCTTTCATTAAACTGTTATTAATTTTTTTTAATGCGGACTTTTGGAAGGATTTGTACTTTTAACACAACATACAGAGCATCAATCATTAATACAAGTATGAATATTAGTTATTCTTCATTCGTAATAAGACAGGTTTTTTTGTGATTTTATTACTCGAGGCTCGAGGATTGAAAGTTTAAAACAAAACTCATACTAGTTTTTGAGATAAAATAAAGTAAAATCTTGAATTTGGATTATGAATTTAGGACTTGTATGTAAATTTGTGGAGCTCCCTGGTGTAGTTTGAAAATATTTTAGAATGAAAGTAGAAAATAAGATGTTAAATGGTTGAAAACATGTTGCTCGATAAATTCAAATATTAACTCAGAAATAGTAACTCTTTACTGATTAGGATCTTAGCTATTTTTAATAAATTTGCCGTAAGCATTATTGAAAGTCTGGTAAATTGTAAAGAGATTATGAAATCAATTCGTCCAAATAATGTAATTGTACTTTGGTTTAACTTTTGACCGACCTGAGTGGAGTTTGAATATCGGAAGAAAGACATGGCTCTTACATATGGCTCCGACCCCTTGGGGGTGCTTATAATACAATTCAAAAAGTAGATATCCCGAACTATACATACATATAACGGTACAGTAGATATCTATTTTTTATACTTTTCATTGCTTCAGGAGCATCATGTCGCAACAGCAAAATGTGGCCTTATTTTATTTTATAACCAATCTTTTATATTTTTTTATTTAATGTAAATTACTTTTCGAATAATTAATAACGGATTCTTAGGTAATTGACGATTTCTTAAATAAAGAGACGTGTATCAATACATGACAGACAACGGAAGTTGGAATGGGATTAAATCTGTTTCATTATCAGCCTATTTCTAATGAATGGTTGGTCTCATGCATGAAAGTCGGTGCAGATGGGACTTAGACTGTTGTACCCTGAGAATCCTCATAGGCCTACTAATATACAGTTTAATACAAAATATCTAAAACTGTTTAACACATATTTTATTCGATACACAGACTCAGCAGTAAAACTCCGAATATGAACATTTATAATACAAAATTACATTTTAAATTCTTCATAGGATTCTTCGCTTAAAAGTACCTTTTTTGTCAAACAACTACTGGCATTTTTTTTCGATTTGAAAACATTGTTATTGCAAATCAAACATTGGTGCTGTGGGTTTGAATAGTTTCTACATATATTTATAACAAAAACAAAATGAAAGCTCTAGTGTTCAAACAAACTATAGAACCAAAGTTTTTAGTAGAAAACAAAGAAAATGCAATCTTTAAATTTACGATAGCATATTATTACTATTATTACCCGTGAGAAATAGATTGTTAAATAAGTTTGAAAATTTTTTCGAACAGGACATCTGGACCAAATCACTGCTATAACTAATATTCGCACAAGTGTAGATATTGAGCATTTTACTATAAGTTTACCATTGCTTTTTATTGGGCAATTTAACTTTACCCGCAATGCCAGTTTCACTGAACTCAGAGACAAGCATCAAACGCACTGATGATAACGGAGCTATAAGATAACGATACTTACCGAGCAACAATGTCTGGCCAGAAGTCCACGCACCACGCGAAACATATAGCAGTGACAGGGTATAGTCAACGTGACAATTTTGGGAAAACCTACTGGAACCTACACTAAAACCATGGTTGAATTTTATTATAGTCATTGTAGTCATTGTATATTATAGTATAATCATTGAAAAGTAGTGAACTTATATTAATTTGGTGTAAAAAGTTCGAAGGAATGCTGGTAGTAGTGTAATGAAAAAGGTCCGCTTGGGACCACATAGACCCTTATAAAAGCGTATAATATATGACCGATGGCAAAGAAATGTTCCCAATACAATGAGAAAACGGCCACGAAGGGAGCCATTAAAAAAAAAAAACTTTTGCTAAATCACATTGAAGGTCTTCTTTTACCTATAATATATCGGAAGTTCTTGCATAAGTTAGAACCAGAAATGTAAGCCAATGGTAAAATAATTTTTTTTGAAAAGTTTTTTTTATAGTGTAGTTTATTTTAAAATAAAGAAAAATATATGTAAAATAATCCAGTATTTAATCAATTGCCAAAACCATTAGCCCAAATGTATACTCACTGCACCTATTCTACATTCTGTTTGAATTGATTTTCTATTTAATAACCAAGCATACTTTTGAATTGACTGGAGCTGAACATCCAACCTGCAATCATAAAACTTAACACAAAAGTTCATGAATTGAGATAACTTAAAAGTACCAATAAAAAATTGAAAACTCATCTCTACAAAATAAAATAAAGAATAATAACCACTTTTAATACTTATGAATGAATACCTCCTAAATCACACTTTCGTCGACAATGTTTTGTCCTTTGTGTAAAATGAAACTTTGAGGCAATTTTGTTACAAGATTCTCGAAAGAGACCAAGTAGAATATTTTCAAAGAAATGGTTAGTAATGACGAAGCAGATCTATATCGAGCCAGTTAACTATGTAAAATTTGTCCTTGGAATACCATTAAATTATTGAATAATGAAGGATCATACTTCTTTTGCATGTTGCTTGACAAAAACAATGTGACCAATATTATAATATTATCAATGGGCCTCCGGATGGCCACTGGCCGAGTCCACAATGGTCTCGGCTGTGATATATCGATGGCCATTACTTTGCCAAACCCAAAGTAGGTCATCCGTGCTAGCCAAGCAGTAAATCTTTTTAAAAGCGTAAACCTGACATATTTTTGTGCCGCTGCGCAAAACCTTGTTATTGTCGCGGTGCGTGAACGTTATAACTCTGTTTCTTTTCTGACTCAGATCCATATTTAATGTGCATCCATGGATCCTTATTCTTCTTATAAATATTTCTGTGTTTTAGAATCTGTTTCCTTCTGTCATTTGTGTAAGGTGAAGTGTTATATTGTAATGTAAAATTAAATAGAGAGAAAAAACATTAGTAGTGTCCTTAGTAATTAAAATATTTCTGTTTAATGAGTTTACCAATCTTTGAGTTCATCAAAGATGACCAATTATAAACAACTTTCTACCATGTCATTAGTCTATCAAATTTTGTTTATGGCTCAATGGCTGTAGATCCTCTTAAATTAATATGCCACTCCAGTCACCAAAAGTGTTTTTATTGTCATCCTCCTTCATTTTTGACGAGGTCAAGAAGGTTTTTGTTTGAACGTCCATTTCCAGATCAACAATTCTAGAAATGACTGATTTACATCAGTCATTTCCAGAACTGAAATTATTATTTTAAATTGCTATTTTCAGTATTACACATTCAAGAATCTTAATTTAATATGATTTAAAACAAACTAATGGTGGTAATACTTCTAGTATCAAAATCTTTTTAACTTTTGAAAACCTAACAAGTGTTTATAAAATCATCAGTCACATGAGTCCATAACCAAATGTTATTAGTAAGAAAAATGCTCTTTACTGTATTACCTTAATAATAATACTTGCTAATCATACAGGTCTTTGATCAAGACGGCCGTTTACGCTATAAGCACCTGTGTTCCCAACACCTACTGTATCCACTGATATGTCAACGTCCAGCGTGGGTGAAGCCCAATATACTGTGCCAATCTCACTTTCAGCACGTTTGATGTCATCTCTAGTACTTAGGTAGTTAGGTGACCGTAGTAGTGTGCCTTTTCATAAATTGATAAATATGTTTTGGCCAATTCGTTCTTCTAAAAAGTTATAGTCTTAAGGCTCCGGTCTACCTGAGCCAGAATGCCGCCTCGCGGCCGCGGCCGTAGCGCTAGGCGAGTTTTATGGATGCAGAGGTTTACGAGAATCGTGTTTTAAAACTAACTCATTAATATAGAGATTGGCTCTTAACTTTTTCTAAAATTAGAATTATTTCGTCTTCCCTGGTTTTATAAATTTTAAATAAAATTTCTAATTTCAGTTATAACGGGTTTTTCTCTATAGTGGCAAGTTTTATAGATGCAGAGGTTTGCGGGGATCGTGTTTTAAAACTAAACAATTAAGATAGAGATTGGTTCTTAACTTTTCCTAAAAGTAAAGGTAAAAAACAAAAAACTTATTTCGTGAGCTCTGGTTTTATAGATTTAAATAAAATTTCTAATTTCAGCTATAACTGTCTAAAATCATCTTTTTTATAGGGGTTTTTGTTTTTTTAGAATCCTGTTATCTTCTGCTAAATGCAGCCTAGAGCTTTAACTAAGGTGTCATATTAAAAAAGAATAACGGTGCTAAAATTCTCTTGTTACACTTTGGTAATCTCACTTTGGTAGTTAACAAAACTAATGGGAAATTTCAGTTTAAAATCGTGAAAACAAAAGATTTTAGACGGTTATAGCTGAAATTAAAAATTATATTTATATATTCTAAAACCACAGCGGACGAGATCCGTCTTTTTACTTTAAATTGAAGAGCCAATCTCTATCTTAATTGGATAGTTTTTAAATACGATTCCCGATAACCTCTGCAGCCACCAAACTCGCCCAGCGTTACGGCCGCGAGGCTGCATTCGGTAACGTCGCGTCGTTCGGGCTCAGGTAGACAGGTTTTTTGAATGTCTGTAATGGATATAGGAGTGTTATGAAATCCTTTACATTTAAGTTATTTCATTATTTAAACATCAATAAGGTTCAACAGCTGAAATTACAAGCTTCTCTTGGACAATTAGCGGTCATTAAAGAAAATCATAATACTTCTATAAACGTTGTATAGGCCTACTTCTTTTAGTATAGACTTTGAAAATTGTCTTTGTAGTTTTAGCAGCGGTACATTAAGTTACATGTTAAGTTTTTAGTACTAAAATTAATTTTTTTAAACTTCATACTAGGAACTAAATAGAGAACATAATAATTCAGAATTAGTTTAAACTGCAGACGAAGAGAGGGATATTAAAATATCGCCCAGTGAATGAATAGTGGTTTTGTTTTTATTTCTAGCTTCATTGATGCCAATATCACAAAATTAAACTAATTGATTTAGCGTTAATGTATAATTCATCTTTGGGAACAACTCGTAACTGTAATCATGGTTTTACGCAGAACCCTGATGACATAGAGTGAAACCCAGTTCTTGAAACCATTGTTAATTAAGATTGTATGGTGATTAATCGCAACTATAACCATCGGATGATGTCCAATATTTAGCAGCTGCAGTTCATGTTGATGTAGTAATGAGCTTACGGTAATTATCCCATTGTAATTACTGCATGTTTGGTTGCAGGTACAAAGACTCGATAACCTGCGCTGTGCCATCGACATCGGTCGCGCTCTCCATGCTGTGACATCGACAGCACAAACCTTCAACACTACTCATGTTAGCAGCTACTTCTTGCCGAACAGCAACTGTGTAAGCGAATAATAGCAGTCAAGCGTTGATGGGGTTGTGAAAATAGACGTTTTGGTTGCAGCGTAAGGTGTGGGAGGCTTTTGTACCTTTTGTATAGATAGATTGTTTCTGTCAATGAGATCAACTTCATATTTTGAATTTCTGTTGCTTTTATTTTCATCATCTTTATAGTGAGTAGTCAGTTATCATAATTAGAATAGACAAATTAAAAGAACAATAAATTTTTTACTGTATAAATTTATTAATTTCAATAACTACATAGCATTATCCAATCGCATCGCATACCCAATATATTTAGGATATATTTCATTGGTGCTGACATGAAGATTAACTTAAGATTCATTTAAAAAATATTATTGAATTGATAAGGAATGATTTCAATAAAAAAAATAGCTCAACGGACTAAGATCTAGATTCCCAATAATGCAAGTATGGTCGTAAAATTATAAACGCAGTGAAGATTTCATCCAGCGAGCTGGTGATAACGTTAACGACGGTGAAGATTTCTACGATACACCTGTGATCTTGCAGATTATCTACTTTTCCCAACGGAATGAATAAATAAAAACAAACAGTAAAAAGGTTTTGACTGAAAAATCAACAAATTAACAGCAAAGGAAATTAACGAGGGTCTCTGCGAAAGGCGAGACAATTCAAACTTAATGTGTACTGGTGAGCTTGCTATTAGCCAGGCTTGTGGACATTATAAACCTACGAACTCTTATGTAACCCATGTTAATACTTGGCTTAAGTATTTAAAATGTACAAATTATTATGGTGACGAAACGTTTTTGAATTGCTCATAATCTCCTTACATAATCTTGTTGTGATATTCAAAGTAATAAATGTTCATAAAAGAAGTAAAGCTTTCAGACCAAGCCCCCTATAAATAAGGCTTATGCACGGTCCGGTAGTTAAGTTATAGACACTAAAGTGTCAACATTTCCGACTTCTTGTCTTTATATGCAGTTTATTTCCTTTTCCACCACCTGTAAACCGTATAAAACTAGGATTTAGTTATAACGTTGTGAAGGAATCTGGCAGAATCTGAAGTAAATGTGATATAGGAGCAATTCGCACTCCGTGCATTCTGCGGCTGACTGTACCGGCTTATGGCCAGTCTAGGAATATTTAATACGTTCTTTGGGGCCAGACGGGAAAATAAAGACCAAAAGAGGGGGGATAGAGGGAGGGAAAGGTCGGAGGGGGGGAAGTGGGAGTGGACATAAGGGGCTAGACGCTAGACAAGATTGAATGCCCACCGAGATGAATAAAGAAATGTGCAATTGCATTTTAACAACAAGATGCAATATGCAAATAGCTGGTCGGTCGGGTACAGTCCGGCGCAAGAGTGGCGGCGTCAGGTGGGGCGTCTGGGCCCGCTGTTCTCCTTCTCAACTTGACTGTTTACAAGTCATCAACCTTGTAAGTCCCAGTCAATGGGTGGAGGACGAGAGACGAGAGTAGCCTTCCTCTCCGCCGCGCCGGCCGTGCCATTGTCGGCCACGGGCTCAGGGCTGCAGCGGAGGACGAATATTTGGGGACGAAACATGAGTCAAGGTTTGGGGGAGACGTTAGGAAGAGTTTTGAGGGGGAAAGACTTTAGGCCTACGGTGGAGTCTGATTAATTATACCAATCAATTTGGAATATAATTGCTAGAGTCAAAACGATAGTAGAGTTTGAAATAACCTTGAAATATGAAAATTATAGTTGATAATTATAACGTTCATGTTGCACCTATTAACGTAGAACATTTTCTATTAGGAAATCAATGTTAAGTGTTCAACAATGTTTTACAAAATCCATATGTATTTTTTACCCAAGCTAATAGTTCTGGAGCTATTATGAAAATAAGCAAGCATGTTTTTCCTCCTTTTTCTCAGTGTGTATCGTGGAAGAATCGCGCATGCCGTTAGGAAGGCAGTGTCCTGTAGATGAGCAGAATTATACTTTTCAATTCTGTACTTTTACTTTAGTAAAAGTACTCAATACTTTTCCTTTAGTATTGAGAGTGACACTGATAACATCCTAACTTTCTTTTATTTGTTAACCTTTTTCATTAAATATTTTTTAATTAATTTCAATAACTTATATATTTTTAGCTGTATTTATTATTAATAAAATATAGTATTTTATAATATTTCAGAAATGAATAATATTTCAAAATATTTATAACTTGCCATCGACAGTCGCAAAGCAGCTCATCCGGTCTGCGCACAGGCTTTTCGCCCATGCAGACCATTTACCGTACTGGCATAATTTTTTATTTATTATTAGTAATATAATTAATTGTTTATGTAGGCCTATCTATGTATGTAGTATAAGTTAGATTTAAGTTAACAACTTATGTCAATGTTAGCAAACATGTAATTTGTATTATTTGTATTTTTGGGAAATAAATCATTTCTGATTTCTGATTATAATTCCCATCAGCCCCAGGGCTACGTCCTACAGACTTTAAAAGTTTCAGTGTCAATCTTATGGGAGAACGGTTACTGACTGGTTCGTTGCACAGCTGTTGTAATAAAAAATGCTTGCAAATCAGTAAGACGTTTCAATTAAATAAAACTTTTGAGCTGATTGGATCAAGGTTAATTGCATTTTTTGTCGAGTTTGAACAGTGGGTGATTTCTAGTTGGTATAAAACAATAATTGTTCATGAAAACCTTTGTTAAATAATTATTAAAGGTTTAAGTTGAAAGTAATGTTGCAGTAACAGGGTCTCCAGTACTTGCTTTAGATAGGCTTGTGCTATAAACACGTCTCGGTGTGGCCTAATATTTTAAATTAAATATTATTATAAATTAAAAACATAAATCACAATTGGTAAATACTGTTTTACGATCTTTGTGTCCTTGATGACGTATGATCAGATAGATTTGCAAACAATAACGAAATACTTTAGTTTGCCAGGCATATCGGTATCTGCCAAAGAATATTTTCATTGAAGAACAATACCTTTCAAGGAGACAAAGCTTTGATGTGGGAGGTGAGCTAAATTAATTATTGAAGTGAAGTTAACTTTGGCTCATCTCATCTAGTTCAGAAAAATGAATAGAAAAAATAGAATAAAAATTCATTTTGGTTAAGCTCAATTAATGTAAAATTTGAATGGTAAAGAAAACTCAAGGGTTTGGAATAAAGAAAAACCATCAAAGGTTTGGGAGCAAAGATATTTATTCGTAATCTTCGAAATAAATGTTTTTTTTTTTATTTAACTAAAAGTGTTTGATAATTTAGCCCATAGAAGTATTAATTTACCAATCTATCACTTTGAAATCATGTCGAGCCTAAAATTAGAGTATGGTTTTAATAGCTTCTACCAAATTTAAGAGATGATACATGCACATACATTTCAATTAACTGGTATCCATACCTTTTTTGCTTTTTACAAATAATACTAATTTCCTTTCCTGTTATAAAAAATACGATTATGTCTGAATGTTTTTTTTTATATCATTTAAACCACGCTTTGATAAATATATAGCACCAGGTTAACCGAGCCTTGTAGTTGGTTTTAATTCAGTTTTAATAAAGTGTCATGGTAAAAAAGCTATTAAATTTACACCAATAACCAACTATACCTCTTCACAGTTAACAGCTGTTTCAAAAGGTCTGCTTAACATTACTGTTGTTTATTTTTGTATACCGTGCCTTTCGTTGTTATTTCGTTACCAAAATAGCAACTCATTATTAGACCAATGTTAAACGATATGTGAACTTAAATTTAGACAAAATTATATTTTTCCTGGGATTAAGGCTGTTTCTAAAATTAATTTTCCGCTATAACACTCTTAAATGCAAAGTTTAAGAAAATACCCGCTAGATTTCGAGATCGTGGAACACACATCCCTTCAGACATTGCTCGCATTATAATAAAGGATATATTTTTATTTTGTATAATAATAGAGTTCTGTGTGAAATATTATTTTCCATTTCTAACAGACCTTACAATAAGTTATAATCGCTTGTAATAACAGAAATAAAATTGATATCACCAAATAAGTACTAAATAACCAAATAAGTACTAAATTAAGACTCAGTGTCCGGGGGTGTAAGGTTGCGTACACGGTACCGCCGCCGCCGCCGCGCCGCACGCGTCGCCTACGCGTGACAATGCTAGCGCCGAGTCATCGCGCGAGTTCTGGGAATCCTCGTCAGCCCGCGCCCCACAGCGCGCATCCGTCCTTGGGTGATCCGACCTCGCTCTATCCGAACAATACTTTCGGCTAATCGAGGAATGTTGGCTCTATTGTGTAGAAACAATTACCTCATCGTACAGAGAAATCCGACTGAGGAATAAAATTTCAAGTTTGGAATACAGTATGCAATTTATTATTTTTATTTTTTACTTTGTGAGGAATTTCCTTTATGTAATGAACCGATTTTAACGTTCCAGCATTACTAGATCGGTCGGGAAACCGTTTAAATATATAGCGCACTAGAGTACTAGAGACAACTTTGAGTAAAACATATGTGCACGGAGAGATTAGAAAGATTTAGGAGTTCTATACTTTTTTATGAGACAGATGTTACATTGATAGAACGTCTAGTAATGAAAACAATGTACGTGTGATTTAAGGGGGAAATGTAGGCAAATATATCAGAATGCTATGGAGGTAAGTAGATCAGAATGCTATGGAGGTAAATAGATCAGAATGCTATGGAGGTAAATAGATGAGAATATATTAATCTGGCTAGAATTGATAAAGCTGAATCAATTTATTTTTAGGGAGTTATCATTATAAGACAAAGTGTCTTTTCCATGTATCATTCACTGTTAAAATTAAACTAAGCCCCCTTAATATTAAGCTATGTTGGAAAGATAGTAAAGGTACCGTTGGTTATAATATTTTTCAACTTATTACAAAAATCAATTTTCTTATGAGTTTTGTTACATTTTTTTTTATTAAAATTAAATGCAGTTCTACAAATTGGCATATTGTTTTATCTTTTAATATTACTTTCATTTATTTCAACATTGACAATCATAAGTATAAGTGTGATTTTAAAACTGATACATTTTTACTAGCTTTAATTACACTATCATTCTGTACTTCAGTAACTGAGGCCTCAATGCAAAAGCACACGTTTAAACTGGAAGACGTGGTTTGTACCTCGACAGTTCAGTCAGATGTTTTCACCGTTCCATTAGTTATTATTTTTTACTTCTTGTGACTAATGCTAACTTTTTATAATTTTAATTCTAGATTATAATGAAATAAGAATTTTTCTAGGACTGAGACTTTTATACATATTAGTTTAATCCCAGAAATAAATTATGCGGTAAGTTTGGATAAATCGTACGAGCCCTTTGAGATCAGAGCGCATACATAAAAACATACGTACGTTTACACCTTACTCGTATAAGCAGGATTGCTTGACTCTAGTGTCGCGACTGACGTTTGTGACGTCTCGGTCGGCCGGCGTCTGATCTGTTGACTCCCCCTCCACCTATGAGGGCACGTGAGATGAGGTGCATCCCCACTGATCGACTTGATGACAACCTACAGTTGAACTTTTATCTTCTGATCATATCTTTAAATATCCATAAAAAGCTGTGTGCTTCTTAACTTTAGTGAGACCCTGTTGGCATTAGTTCTTAAAGCAAAATATATGCACTAAATCGTATGGCATTTATATGAAAGATTAGGTGAAAATTCGAACGATTAGGTAAAAAATGTAATACGTAAATAAAAAAATTAAAATATTCATTAATATAAATATGAATTATAGTTTACTTATATCTTGCTAGCAATCCAACTATTTCTAAGGCCGGGGACATACTATCCGGCGAAACGCACGGAACACGGACTCCGTGTTTTCTGCCGGAACCGGACGAGGTAGAAATACATTGTAGTGAATGGGTGAGGACACATTATCCGGTTCCGGCGTCCGGCGTCCGGCAAAACGCACGGACGTATTCTCTACTTTGCCGGACGACGTCTTCCGTGTTTTCTGGAGGAAAGCAGGTAGCGGGGCATTGTACAAATGGACGAGGACACACTATCCGGCGAAACGCACGGAAGACAGCATCGGAGACATTAATTTTTAGTTTGTTTATACTATATTTAACTTAAATATTTTAGGTTTACGGTTTAAAAGTTTGAGATAAAGAAATATTTTATCAACAAAACTGAACATTTACATGAGTTCCACCTCGTATAGGATAAAGAAAAAATCTGATTTCGTACAAACATCTGGTTGTTGATAATTTAATTAAGATGTGGTCGGTCAATTGGAAAAAGAGTTATGAGTGTTGCATTTGGAAAATAAAAAGTTTTTGAAGAGTCCCTCGCAAAAATGAAATCATAATTTGTGTACTAAATATCTATTGCTTGGGTGGCACTCATAATTACAAAGGGGCTTAGTAGATATGAAAGGCCGTTTCTGGCGCACCTCGCCCTTCCGATTTTCGGCCCTCCGTCAACTTCATTTTGACAGGTTTTGGGCCAGTTTTTATCTGATTTTAGGCTAATCCAAACCACTTTCCATCATTTTTCCAGCATTTTTCCGGTTTTTGAAATGGTGAAATTCCAAGTAAGTGCGAGGAAGGGTGAGGAAGGGTGAGGAAGGGCGAGGAAGGGCGAGGAAGGGCGAGACGCACTCTTCACCGAACCCTCGTAAACCTCATATTTGACTGGTTCTGGGCCAGTTTGTATTTGATTTCGGGTTAATTTCAGCCATTTTCAGGTTTTTCAAAATGGTGTATTTTAATAGGTCACATGACAAGTAAGAGCGCTTGGTAATCACCGTTACTTTAAGTCTGAGGCTGAAAAAAAATCTCGAGACATTTTTGATTTCCAACATCATTTTTTATAATTTAATCAGTTTACACCGGTGCTTCCGAATCCGCCGTCTTTACGTTCAGTCTGTTCGACTTTGTCCAACCTGATACACGGCGGCTTTTTGTACATTTCGCAGTTGATCTGCGCAATCCTATCTCCACGACGCACATGAAAATCGGTATCGGAATTGTTCATCAAGATAACACCGACATTCCCAGTATAGTCCCGGTCTATGACCCCGGCATTTACACTTATAGAATGTTTTAAAGCCAAGCCAGATCTTGGCGCTATCCTCCCGTAGCACCCATCTGGGAATTTGAAAGTCAAGTCAGTTTTTATTAACTGTTGACCGCGTTTTGGTACAACATAATCATACGCGCTTCTCAGATCAAGACCGGCCGCATCCGGTGACCCGTTGTACGGTTCAAATGCTTTTTCAGTCAAGCAATAATAACCGTAGCTTTTAGCCATTATTGATTCCTAATGCATGCATAATGGATTTCCACATCAAATAAATTAAACGGGGCATTTTCAAAATATATTAAAATTATGTTTTTAAAAAACTATTTTTATTCGTCAACCTTAAACTCAATATTGTGCTTGAATTTATTGTCTGAATGTGTTATTTTACCGTTGTACAACACATAGATTTTCCCCTTATAATTCAACAGTTGTTTGATATAGTTATTCGTCAACCTGTCATTCCAGCTTTCGGGAAGATAGAATTTCACATCATCGCATGTGACTAATATTCTCATACCGTATGATGAAGAGATTTTATTCATATTTTCCACAAAATATTTTTTTCCGACTTCCAGGTCACCCACTCTGATATATTCCATTGATTTCGGGCGTGAGAACAATTGCAATTTAGATAGTCCGGCATGAGGACTATTACATTTTAGATAGTCCGGTGTGGGGACTATTGAATTTGAGATAGCCCTGCATGAGGACTATTGAGTTTTAGATAGTCCGGTGTGAGGACTACTGATATTTAGATAGTCCGACATGGGGACTGTTGTATTTAGATGGTCCCGCGTAAGGACTATTGTATTTAGATAGTCCGGCATGGGGACTATTACATTTTAGATAGTCCGGTGTGGGGACTATTGAATTTGAGATAGCCCTGCATGAGGACTATTGAGTTTTAGATAATCCGGTGTGAGGACTATTGAATTTTAGATAGTCCGACATGGGGACTATTGTATTTAGATGGTCCCGCGTAAGGACTATTGTCTTTAGATAGTCCGGTGTGGGGACTATTGTATTTGGATAGTCCGGCGTGGGGACTATTGTATTTAAATGGTCCTGCAAAGCCCAAAAACCTAGCAGCTAAAGATTTGGCCAGTGAATAGGGGGTATTAGCCAACAGCCTAAACCTCATGTGTTGGGACTAACATGTAAACATAAGGCCTTGCACCTGAGTCCAAAGCCCTAAAACCTAGCAGCTAAGGATTTGACCTGTAAATAGGGCCTATTAGCCAACAGCCTACACCTAATGTGTTGGCACTAAGATGTAAACCTAAGGCCTTGCACCTGAGTTCAAAGCCCTAAAACCTAGCAGCTAAGGATTTGACCTGTGAATAGGGCCTATTAGCCAACAGCCTAGACCTAATGTGTTGGACCTATGATCTAAACCTAAGGCCTTACACCCATGCCCAAAGCCCTAAAACCTAGCAGCTAAGGATTTGGCCTGTGAATAGGGCGTATTAGCCAACAGCCTAAACCTAATTTGTTGGGACTAACATGTAAACATAAGGCCTTGCACCTGAGTCCAAAGCCCTAAAACCTAGCAGCTAAGGATTTGACCTGTGAATGGGGCCTATTAGCCAACAGCCTAAACCTAATGTGTTGGGACTAAGATGTAAACCTAAGGCCTTGCACCTGAGTCCAAAGCCCTAAAACCTAGCAGCTAAGGATTTGACATGTGAATAGGGCCTATTAGCCAACAGCCTAAACCTAATGTGTTGGGACTAAGCTGTAAACCTAAGGCCTTGCACCTGAGTCCAAAGCCCTAAAACCTAGCATCTAAGGATTTGACCTGTGAATAGGGCCTATTAGCTAACAGCCTAAACCTAATGTGTTGGGACTAATATGTAAACCTAAGGCCTTGCAACTGAGTCCAAAGCCCTAAAACCTAGCAGCTAACGATTCGACCTGTGAATAGGGCCTATAAGACAACAGCCTAGACCTAATGTGTTGGACCTATGATCTAAACCTAAGGTCTTACACCCGAGTCCAAAGCCCTACAACCTATCAGCTATGGATTTGACCTGTGAATAAGGCCTATTAGACAACAGCCTAGACCTAATGTGTTGGGACTAAGATGTAAGCTTAAGACCTTGCACCTGAGTCCAAAGCCCTAAAACCTAGCAGCTAAGGCTTTGACCTGTGAAAAGGACCAGGAGGTCTTAGACTTAAGACCTAAGACCTAGCAGTTGAGGCTGTGACCTATGAGCCATTAGCCTAGAACTAAAACCTGAACTAATTAGACCTAAGATCCAAACCTAAGGCCTTACATTGCACCTGAGTCCAAACTCCAAACACCTTAGACTAGACTAATTCTTTAAACCTAAGATCTAATTCCTAAGACCCAAGGCCTTAGACTTAAGACCTAAAAATCTACAAGGGGCCGCGATTCACAGCCCCTCATATATTGAGCAAACATTAGGCAACGAGGTCTTGTTTCTTTGATTTTAAAATCATGATCAGCTATGGTTGTCAGATTTAGATTGGGGTGTTTGAAGACCAACCTCCATCTATCTTACCCAACACCTAAAACCCTACCGCATGGACCAGACCCAATACATAAAGCTAGACACCATAGTCTTGGCTTTTAAGTTCTTAGACCCAAGACCTAAGGCCCTACACTAGGGTCTAGAACCAACACCAAAGATCCTTGGTCTAGGATATTAGGTTCTTATTCCCAAGACCTAAGACCCTACACCAGAGTCTAGGACCAATGCAAGGTCTAAAGTCTGTGGTCTAGACTTTTAGGTTCTTATACCCAAGACCTAAGACCCTACACCAGGGTCTAGAACCAAGAACAAAAGTCCGTGGTCTAGGCTTTTAGGTTCTTATACCCAAGACCTAAGGCCCTGCACCAAGGTCTAGAACCAAGACCAAAGGTCCGTGGTCTAGGCTTTTAGGTTCTTATACCCAAGACCTAAGGCCCTACACCATGGTCTAGGACCAAGGTCTAAGGTCCGTGGTCTAGGCTTTTAGGTTCTTATACCCAAGGACAAAAGGCCAACACCATGGTCTAGAACCAAGTCCAAAGGTCGGTGGTCTAGGCTTTTAGGTTCTTATACCCAAGACCTAAGACCCTACACCAGGGTCTAACACCAAGACCTAAGGTTCGTGGTCTAGGCTTTTAGGTTCTTATACCCAAGACCTAAGGCCCTGCACCAAGGTCTAGAACCAAGACCAAAGGTCCGTGGTCTAGGATTTTAGGTTTTTATTCCCAAGACCTAAGACCCTACACCAGAGTCTAGGACCAAGGTCTAAGGTCCGTGGTCTAGGCTTTTAGGTTCTTATACCCAAGGACTAAAGGCCAACACCAGGGTCTAGAACCAAGTCCAAAGGTCGGTGGTCTAGGCTTTTAGGTTCTTATACCCAAGACCTAAGGCCCTACACCATGGTCTAGGACCAAGGTCTAAGGTCCGTGGTCTAGGCTTTTAGGTTCTTATACCCAAGGACAAAAGGCCAACACCATGGTCTAGAACCAAGTCCAAAGGTCGGTGGTCTAGGCTTTTAGGTTCTTATACCCAAGACCTAAGACCCTACACCAGGGTCTAACACCAAGACCTAAGGTTCGTGGTCTAGGCTTTTAGGTTCTTATACCCAAGACCTAAGGCCCTGCACCAAGGTCTAGAACCAAGACCAAAGGTCCGTGGTCTAGGATTTTAGGTTTTTATTCCCAAGACCTAAGACCCTACACCAGAGTCTAGGACCAAGGTCTAAGGTCCGTGGTCTAGGCTTTTAGGTTCTTATACCCAAGGACTAAGGGCCAACACCAGGGTCTAGAACCAAGACCAAACGTCCGTGGTCTAGGCTTTTAGGTTCTTATACCCAAGGACTAATGGCCAACACCAGGGTCTAGAACCAAGATCAAAGGTCCGTGGTGGTGGTGGTGTATGACCGTGTTTTGAAACAAACACTTCTAGTTAAGCCTCGACTGAAAAAGTCCTAGCTGAAGGACAAGGAGGGTCTATCGCCCTAGTAGCAGACGCTACCTGTCAACGAGTAGGAGGTGGAGGGTCACTCAAAGATGTTGGGCCTCATCCGTGGTGGAACCTGGGCGATCAGTTCCCTGATGTGCATCCACTCGGAGTCAGCCGCAGAGTCGTCGAAGGCAGCGGAGAGACGATCGACGAAGTCCCTGATGGTGGGGACTCGGGCAGCTCCCCTGATCACCACGTTCAAAGGACTAAGGCCAAGGACTAAAGGACGTTATACCCAAGGACTAAGGCCCTACACCAGGGTCTAGAACCAAGATCTAAGGTCCGTGGTCTAGACTTTTAGGTTCTTATACCCAAGGACTAAGTCCCTACACCATGGTCTAGAACCATGATCTAAGGTCCGTGGTCTAGACATTTAGGTTCTTATACCCAAGGACTAAGTCCCTACACCATGGTCTAGAACCAAGTCCAAAGATCCGTGGTCTAGACTTTTAGGTTCTTATACCCAAGACCTAAGGCTCTAAACCAGGGTCTAGAACCAAAACCTAATGTCCGTGGTCTAGGCTTTTAGGTTCTCATACCCAAGACCTAAGGCCCTAAACCAGGGCCTAGAACCAAGACCTAAGGTCCGTGGTCTAGGATTTTAGGTTCTTATACCCTATGACTAAGGTCCTACACCAGGGTCTAGAACCAAGACCAACGGTCGGTGGTCTAGGCTTTTAGGTTCTTATACACAAGACCTAAAGCCCTATACCAGGGTCTAGATCCAAGACTTAAGGCCTGTGGGCTAGGTCATTAGGTTTTTAGACTCAAGGACCCACACCATGGTCTAGATCCAAGCCCTAAGGTTATACACCATGATCTAAACCCTAAGACTAAAGGCCTTACACCATGGTCTAGTACTCGGCTTCAATCGTGTGCAGTTGTATTTGTTTCATCCATACCTAGAGGAAAGTCAGCCAACAAGTTCTTCGGCCCAAGACCTAAGACCCACCAGCATGGTCTAGATCCTCAAACCCTGAGACCATACACCGTGGTTTAAGTCTTTAGACCCAATTTGTAATCCACCGTGGTTTAGATCCCCAAGACCTAAAGCTATACACCGTGGTCCTCAGGCTATACACCGTAGACTTAAGGCTATATACATTATTCTTAGACCCAAATTCTAATCCACCGCGGTCTAGATCCCCAACACCTAAGGCTATACACGGTGTTCTATGTTCTTAGACCCAAATTCTAATTCCACCATGGTCTAGGTCCCAAAGACCTAAGGCTATACACCGTGGTCTAAGTTCTTAGACCCAAATTCTAATTCCGCCATGGTCTGTATACCCAAGACCTAAGGCCCTACACCATGGTCTAGTATTCGTCTTAAACCGTGCCTTTAAGTCCTTAGACGTAAGACCTAATGCCATACACCGTGATCTAGACCTAAAACCTCATACCATACACCATGGCCTAGACCCAAGACCCAAGTCCCTACACCGTGGCCTAGTACTCTTCTTAAGCCGTTTGCAGTTATTGCTGTTTCGTCTATACCTAGAGGGAAATTGGCCTTTTATGTTCTTAGACCTGAGACCTAAGCTTTTACACCATGGTCTAACACTTGTTTTAAGCCGTGTGCAGTTGTGGTTTTTCATCCATAGCTAGAGGAAAGTCGGTCCTTAAGCTCTTAGACCCTAGACCTAATTCCCTACACCATGGTCTAGACCCAACCCTTAACCCATCATGGTCTAGTACTTGTCTTAATGTCGGGTTTTAACTTCTTAGACACAAGATCTAAGACCCTACACCATGGTCTAGTACTCGTCTTAAAGTCGGTCTTTACGTTCTTAGACCCAAGACCTAAGGTCCTACATCTTGGTTTAGACCCAAGACCTAAGGCCATACACCGTGGTCCAATATTTGTCTTAATCCGTGTGCAGTTATTACTGTTTCGTCTATACCTAGAGGTAAATCGGCCTTTTATGTTCTTAGACCTGAGAACTAGGTTTTTACATCATGGTTTAATACCTGTCTTAAGCTGTGCGCAATCGTGGTTGTTTCATCCATAACTAGAGGAAAGTCGGCCTTTAAGTTCTTAGACCAAAGACCTGAGGCTCTATACCCCGGTCCAGACCCAAGACCTAAGGGCATAGACCGTGGTCCAGTACTTGTCTTAATCCGTGTGCAGTTATTACTGTTTCGTCTATACCTAGAGGAAAATCGGTTTTATGTTCTTAGACCTGAGAACTAAGTTTCACATTCATCACCCGATTGAAAAAACGTTCGCAGACGTTAATTTAAAAAAAAACATCGTCTACACATCGATTTTCAAAAACGATGTGTACACGTTGATTTTTAAAAACATCGTTTACACATAGATTTTCAAAAACGATGTGTACACGTTGATTTTTAAAAACATCGTCTACAGATCGATTTTCAAAAGCGATGTGTACACGTTAATTTTTAAAAACATCGTTTACACATCGATTTTAATAAACGTCACGACGATTTTTAAAGGATTGCGCAGATCATCTGCGAGATGTACAAAAAGCCGCCGGCGCCGTGTATCAGGTTGGACAAAGTCGAACAGACTGAACGTAAAGACGGCGGATTCGGAAGCACCGGTGTAAACTGATTAAATTATAAAAAATGATGTTGGAAATCAAAAATGTCTCGAGATTTTTTTTTCAGCCTCAGACTTAAAGTAACGGTGATTACCAAGCGCTCTTACTTGTCATGTGACCTATTAAAATACACCATTTTGAAAAACCTGAAAATGGCTGAAATTAACCCGAAATCAAATACAAACTGGCCCAGAACCAGTCAAATATGAGGTTTACGAGGGTTCGGTGAAGAGTGCGTCTCGCCCTTCCTCGCCCTTCCTCGCCCTTCCTCACCCTTCCTCACCCTTCCTCACCCTTCCTCGCACTTACTTGGAATTTCACCATTTCAAAAACCGGAAAAATGCTGGAAAAATGATGGAAAGTGGTTTGGATTAGCCTAAAATCAGATAAAAACTGGCCCAAAACCTGTCAAAATGAAGTTGACGGAGGGCCGAAAATCGGAAGGGCGAGGTGCGCCAGAAACGGCCTTTCATATCTACTGGGCTTGTTAAAAACATAATCTCAGAAGTCAACGAATTTTTTATATTATAATGTATTTTCATTGTGTTTATTGAAATATTCATCAAACACATATTCAAATACTAAACCTAAATCTTGGTAAAAAATGCCTATGTGTTTGTTTAAAACCCCGTATTCATAATGTTACGATTGTGTTTACAGTTTAGAAGCAGAAACGTATATATTTTCACGTTTTCTTTTTCTTCTGTGCCTTAATAGGCAAAGCACAGCTATTCTCCATCTCGACACCATGGTTGCTGCGACTCAACTAGATGGTTCCGACGGCCTCGTCAAAGTGCAATTGCGCAGTTTCCGTCGTCCGGCGTTTCGCCGGATAATGTATTCTGCTCTTCAAAATCTCGTACGTTCCGGCAGAAAACACGGAGTCCGTGTTCCGTGCGTTTCGCCGGATAGTGTGTCCCCGACCTAAAGGTGGTTTCAAGAATGACGGAATATATTGAAAACATTTTTTTTAACAACATACAGTATATTGAATAATGCTTGAATAATTTCAATCTATGTTGTCCGTGTTTTTAATAATATTCATGTGTACCCAATTACCACTCATGATTGAATGTAAAAGTGTTCATAGTTAGGAAATTAAATACATTTATTTAAAAAGACTATACTTGGGGAAATCATCTCAATTAATGTTTTATTTAAACGAAGTCACCGAATAGTTTTTTAAATGTTTTTCCCGAAACATTGAGTAACAACATACAATTTATTGTAGTTTATAGTACAAAAACTATTTAATGGTATTAATTTTGAGGGAAGTAGGCCTACATAGTTTTAATCAAACTTATAATAGCACTGGTTCTATTTTAATAATAACCAATATTATAGCCTCCGTATTACTTAAGAAATAAATAGTTTTAACTATTTTTTTGTTATCTTTAGGTTTTTTTTAAGTGCGTTAAAGAATTTCCCTCTGCTAACATTCAACAAATGCTGATGTTGCTCCCAACGCGAGCTCACGCCGCTCGAGTTAGTTGCCGCGGCGGCCTCTAGGGCGCAGTGGCGGCGGCCGACAGTTCCAGCAGTCTCTGCTAGAGCGCTCCACCGGCTAGGGGGACTAGTTTGTGTCAATAAAGTACGATAAACTATTCACGCTTGTCGAACGCCAACGGAACTAATTTACAACGGGAAACGCGAAACGCTGCAGAGCAATGGAAAAGCCAAAATAGCAATCACATTCAATTCAGCTTTCCATTTTTTAATAAACTTAAAAATTTTCAACAACAGTATAAAAGTAAAAAGATCCAATTGTTTTATTTTATTACTCTAATTGAAAAGAAAGAGTGAAAAATATCCAATTCGTGATTTTTCGGAAAAAATTATTAAAATGCTAAATTATGAACAATAAACAAATAATGTTATCGCATTTACATTAATTATGCCACTTTAAATCAAATAGGCCTAGTATGCGAATAGTTTTGTCACAAAATATAATTTCGTGTACAATTCCATGAGATTCACTAATATTGCGCCCAAAAAATTAAAGGAAAACTTATTGAATTTTTAAAAATAATTGCCAAAGCATTAAATAAAATATATGTGTAGAGTGATACACTAAAATAGTAAAATATTAATATCACTAGTAAAGTATTATGTTTGGTACTTTCGGGTAAATTTATAAAATTAACACAGCTAAAACCATTAAAAATAATAAATCTTGTATATTTTTGCAAGTAGGTTCTTATTAAGAAAAAGTATCCGAATCAATCAATGAATTGGTGTATTTAATGAAGATTTCAATTTTTTTATCAAAGGAGACCTTTTCCTTTTGATCAATCCGACAGTATCTATAAACAACCAAGTTTTTAAATTATTTAGTTTTGCATTTGAGTCTTTCTTAAATGAACAAATCACAAAATACGTGAATTTAAATGGCAAGGCCTAAGCCCGGGACCAAGATACTTTTTTGTTTCGAGGTCCCTAGAAGCCAAAAACAACATTCGTTCAAATTTTTATATTGTATATAAAATTTTAGACATATTTATGTATACCTTCATATGTGTCAGTTAACACGGTAAATTAAAAATAAATTTATTACATTTTTGACATAATTTATGCTACGTTAAAAAATTCATTTAAAAATTGCAAAAAAAGGGATTGGCTAACACTAAATTCTGTAAATTAAAACAAAGGTAGTGTTTGGTTGGATATCATTAAACTATACGTGGGTATCACCGATTAGGAATGTGCTGTGATAGAACCCTTGGGTCTTTGTATCTACTGTATATGAAACCTAACTTTTAGTTGGAATACTTAGCTAAATTATTCAAAATAATGTGTTTTTACTATTTAGCTCCAATGTTTTTTTTTCGTTGTACCTTCAAAAGCTCCTATGTTATGATAACTTTTTTTGTTTATTTCGTGTAAAAGACATGATGGTTTTGGGCAATGTGCTTGCACATAATGTTTTGTTGTAATACGTTCAATTGAAACACTGTTGTTAATATTCCATTTTCAAAATATTTAATTTTTTATCATATAGAAATTTTAGTATTTACTTGAGTTTTAAAAATTAGGATATATAATATGGACGAAAATTACTGCAAAATTTTAAAAGGCTAAAGCTAATCTTATCCCCAACTGATGAACGAATACAATCAGACGGATACCCTCGTGGAATTTTTTTTTTTTAATCCCGCGTCAATTAATCTATTACTAACTCACCGGACGATTCAACCGAAAGTAACACGTTTATATTTAAATCTAGTAAAGCATAATTAGTTAATTTGTTTATTTACTGTATAATGAATTAATGAAAACTTGTGTATTCTCTTTAAAATATCTAAAAAATAACTTTAATCTTTAACAAACTATAATTAAATTCCGTAAGTAATTTTATCTAATTCGATTTGTTGTAAAATTTTTTGAATGCAAAGTATTGAAACACTGATACGCAAATTAAAATGCTGAATTTGCTTATATTGTTCAACAAATAAAAAGCTGTGTCCGTTTTACTTAATAATGTGAGAACCAAATCCTCTCCTGTACTCTAGGACGAGTAAGTATATTTGTGTGCAAACGGATCTCAAAAATGGCTCGCACGACTTTCTTCAAACTTTGCAAATACCTTATAGTTCTGCGATAAAAACCATATAAATACAGCTCTCTATGTCAGTAAAAATCTTATTACGTAATAATCATTAACTGAAATTTGAAAATGTTTAACGTTTTAGTATTATTAAGTTAAAAATCAAAACAAACAAATAATGAAAGCAGTGAAATGAACTGTCAGAGTGAAGACCACGTGTTACAGTATAAACATGTGGTTTTCTATTGTAAGGCAGTTGGTAAATTACAAAATTGTATTATAATAAAAATATTGTTTAAGATTGTACTTTATATTGCTGATTATGAATATTAACATAAATAAAAGTGATACTAAGTTAAAGTATAAAACTTAGTTGTTAAAACAGTTTGTAGAATTGCAATTTAATTTTAAAATAAAATAAAATAATTAATAACTATCATGAAATCAGCTGTTAATTAAATAGGTAGGCCTAATTCGAATCCCCGTGTTACAGATGCAACATGTGGTTCAACAAATATACACCTGAGTGAAGAACCCGTAGGCATATACATTGAAACAGTCTGGAAGGCGAGTGAGCGCAGCGAACGAGCTTGTCTTGCTTGGTCTTGAACAAGCCTTTTGGCACTTGGCATTTTAGCGCACTGTCTGTAACTGTTATTACGATACATATTTTTGTTTAAGTTTACCTAGCAAATGCTCGGCCCCCAGGTACTGATAGTTGTATACGGCCAACGTCTGATACGAACGGCATATAGGCTACTCGTAGGATTTGTCATATTTATGAGGAATGAGTTCAGATTTATGATTTTTAGTCCAACTATGAATTTACACTTAAATAAAGGCAAAATTTGACTACATATTGTAATGCAATTCATATTTTTTATACAATTTTCGACATGCATGTAAATACTGTATTGAAAGGCAGAAAACAATTGTATTCCGTCGTGAGCGAAGTATAAAGTGTATATCTTAAGATACACAAATCTTCCTTAGAACACATATTTTTCAAGTAAAACATATTTAAATGCAAAAAAAGTTTTGAACAGTTACTACAAAATGATCTGATGCCTGCAAGTACTGATAAAAAAATTAAGATAAAAAATTGGTTTGCAAAAATGGTGTTTGTAAAACATCAATATTTTTCCTTTGCAGAATAATGTATACTTATTACTTAGGTTTCTAACAAAATAAAAAGATAAGTTATTAGGAAAATACAAAAAAAATGCAAATCTCATACTGATAGTATATTTTATAAGCTATGTGAATTTTATTTTGAGTGTTCGTGATATAAAAACAATAAAAATAGTAAAATCATTGTGTACATAGTCAATGGTAAAATGTATATAGTATGGTGAATAGGTACGAAAAGCCCAAGTTTTAAGATAGAGAATAAATCCACACATGTTTAGTGACAAAAATTGTATTTATTATTTAAACTTTTAATATATTATGAGATTAATAAGTTACCACCGTCTGCAGTTCCAACTTGTAGTTTTACAGCTACATATGTTTCGACAATTCTGCCATTATCAAGCTGTACACAGGAACAATAAATTAATCCCCTTCGCGAGCTTCGTTAGATGATTTAAAATACACACATTTCACAACACACGACACATAGTAACGAACGAAAAACAGATAGGCCTACATATGTAGCTGCAAAACTACAAGTTGGAACTGCATACGGAGGTAACTTATTAATCTCATAATATGTCAAATCACAGTTCCGGGGCTAACACTATGAATTTTAAACTTTTAAATTGTTAGCAAGCACGGTGAAAGTATTAAGTCGAACCTTATCAAAATAATAATCTAAACATTTTGTTATTAGACAGGGTAACGTTAGAATGGTTTCATCAATCATTAGTGTTTTTTTCTAAATCTAGTTTATTGGATATTGGTACATTTTAAAGAAGAAATGTAAAGTTATAGAAGTGTTGATCCCACATGTTTGGGATAGAATTAAACCCCACGCGTTTACCCTCAGGGGCAGTGGGCTTTCCACTGTACGGGTGTTTCTTGGCGACCCCGAGGTACCTGAGCCAAGCTGTGAGACCCTCCTCACAGTTCTTCCCGAGCTAAGGCCTTTCTTCTCATCTTTCAGGTCTTAGCTCACCGTCTTTATTCTTTCCTGAGCTAACCTTGCTCACCTTCTTGTTTTCGACCCCGAATCAAGGGTGTCTTTCCACCTTCTTTCGACCGGCGCATGCTGGGGGGTCCTGGGAGTGTCCCTGTTGTGTTGCAGGGACTGATGTGTGCCTCGCACTGCCGATGGTCTCCTCCAGTGTGTCGTCAGAAGCCAGCCGCTTCGGACCTTAGTCAGGGAGTGCGGCATGGATGCAGGGATCGGACTCTGCATTGCCACGGTGCGACCCCCAGCACGTCCGGCACATTTTGTGTATCGGTGCTGGGCAAACGGAGGTTCGGGCCCCGGAGTTCCGGGGTAGGGGTGTCTTATCTCCTACGGGGGGTAGACCTCCGAGGGTGTACCCGCTCCCGGCCGATGAAGGGCCGCCTCTTGCCGCACGATGCGCTGGTTACAAAACAGTATGGATTGTCAACTGCAAAACACGAATCTTGGAAAGGAGAACGAACAGGCTGCTTTTAGGCGCAGCTCACTTGTGCAGAGGTCTCCGACCTCAAAGACTGGGACGCCGACGGTTGGAATTAAAACCTCCCCTCCGCCGGCCCCGTTCAAGGCTGCTGGTGTCGCTGGATCATCGGCCGTAACAGGAAAGGAGAAAGATGAGGTTGATCTGGGTATGGGTGTGACCGAGCCGGTAACACCTCTAGCCAGGATGCAAGGAATCCCTCCCAGGAAGAGCCCTCTTCGTGCGGCATTCGAGCTGCAAATGCTTCGGCAGCAGCAGGACGACGCCCACGAGGAGGAAGACTCATGTCTGAAGAAGATGAAAGTTCTTTTGAAGGAGATGGCCAAGGTCCTCCTAATTCAAAAGAACATAAACAAGGCGATAAAAGAGGGGATCCCGAAACTCGAAGATGCTCTAGAAGAAATCGAGGAATGCCGGAAAATCAGGCTAAAGGCAGTGAAGCAGGAGCGCGATGTCACGAACCGAGTCATCTCTGCTTCACCTCAAGCTCATCTGGCTGAGTCCCAGACTCAAGCCAGAAAGCGAAAGAAGAGGCAGAGCGGTTCTTCGCCGGGAAGCCCTGAGCTTATTGAGGTGGACTCAGTGCCGAGACCGGTTTTTGTCACTGCGGCATCGCAGACATCTCCTGTCCAGGCTACTGAATCCGCCCCGGGCGCTGCCGTGATTCCAGCGGCTACTCCTGCAGAGGTTCCTGCTCCGGCGGCTAATCCTGCCTTGGCAGCAAACTCTGCCTCAACACCTTTGGGGGGCTGGAAGACGCGCCTGTCTAAGAAAGAAAGGAGGAGGCAGAAGCAAGCGGAGGCAGCTTCGAAAAGTGCGTCGAGGGTGGAGCGGACGCAAGTCTCAAACCCGGTTGGGGAGGCCTCTGGCAAGTCTGTCAGAAAGCCTAAACAACCCAGGCCTAAGAAGCCCAGGACGGAGGCAATCTTGATCAAGCCCTTAGGGGGGCGATCTTTTGCCGATGTTCTGGGTCAGATTAGATCGCAGGCCAAACCGGAAGAGACCGACACCGTTATCAAGTCTATTCGGCGAACCCAGAACGGGGATGTCCTCCTCGAACTGGGGAAGTCGAGTGACAAGATCGGTTTTGCCGCTTCCCTCAAGACTGCACTTGGGGACAAAGGCTCCATCAAGGCCCTAGAACCGAAGTGTTCGGTCGAGATTCGGGACCTTGATGTCCTCTCCACCGAAGATGAGGTGACCCGTGCGATCCAGGTGGCACTCCCGGAGATACCGGCCGATGGAGTGAGGGTATGGCTGACAAAGCCTAACCGAAGTCAACTCCGGATGGCTGTTGCTGAGATGAGCGAAAAGCACGCCAATAAGCTGCTTAGCCTTCAGCACCTCAGAGTTGGTTGGGTTAGTTGCAGGCTCAAACGGAGGGTGGTAGTTTCGAGATGCTTCCGCTGTCTCGGTTTCGGCCACTCCTCCCGAAACTGTAAAGGGCCCGACAGGAGTGCCAACTGCTTCCAGTGTGGAAGCCAAGGCCACAAACGTAAGGAATGTTCCTCGAGCCCCTCCTGCTTCCTCTGCAAGGATTCAGGCTCCAGTGCCCTCGGTCACTTACCCGGGTCTGGTCAGTGCGGTGCCTTCAGAGCCGCACTTGAACAGGCAAAAGACAGCGGCCGGTAATTCGCATCCTCCAGGCCAACCTTCATAGATCCTGGGGAGCTGATAACCTTCTAGATCAGCTCGCCCGAGAACTTGGTGCTGACGCGCTCCTTATTAGTGAACAGTATCGGGACAGAGACCCAAACATTTGGATCTCGGACAGCCTCGGTACTGCTGCATTTTGGGCACGTAATACACGAGATGTTTTGGTGCGGAGTCACGGGCGCGGCCGAGGATTCGTCTGGGTTCGGTGTAGGGACGTGACTATCTTCAGTTGCTACCTCACACCCAACGAGGCCGTCCAGGACTTCCGCGACAAGATAGATAGCCTAGAGGAGTGCGTTCTTGGCACCACCGGGCATGTCGTCGTTGGTGGCGATTTCAACGCCAGGGCCGTCGAGTGGGGAATGCCCTCTACCAGCTCCCGGGGGAAATACATCCTGGATTTCATCGCCAGGGCCGGTCTTGTCGTCCTCAACCAGGGCGACACACCTACTTTTCGGCGCCCCGGGCAGAGAGGCACGATCCCCGACGTCACCTTTGCGTCTGAGTCGCTCCTTCCGAGGATCTCAGGCTGGAGGGTTGTGGAGGACTACACGGGTAGCGACCACCAATACATCGTTTTTGACCTGCATGATCAGGCAAATCGTCGAGTTTCCGCATTTCGGGAAGGGCCACGCCGGTGGAACACCAACAATCTGGACGTGGTCAAGTTCACCGAAGTCATCTCTCGGGGAGCACAGGGGAATCCTGGTGAGGCTGGGGCCGAGGCACTAGTAACATCCACGATGGAACTGATCGTCTCGGCCTGCGACCAGTCTATGCCGCGAAGGAAACCCCGACGCGACAAACAACCCGTTTACTGGTGGACTGAAGAGATTGCGGAACTCAGAAGAACATGTTTAAGAACTAGACGAGCCGCCACAAGAGCGAGAATTCCCGCAGACAGAGTTCGTAAGTCGGAGGCCTATAAAGCTGCGAGAAAATCTCTCCGCCAGGCGATAAACAGGAGCAAGGCGAATAGCTGGAGGAGACTTCGTGACGACGTTGACTCCGACCCGTGGGGCCTGGGTTACAAACTTGTAACACAGAAACTCGGCGCCCGCTCTCCACCTTCCATCATGGAGGGCGCCACCATGGGGAGGATCGTCGCTGCGTTGTTTCCTGAACATCCACAGCGACCGCTGGTTGACTTCGGACGGGTAGAGGACGTTCCACTCTTCACTTTCGAGGAGCTGGAAACCTCCGTTCTCTCCCTGAAGAGCAACAAGGCTCCTGGCCCGGACGGGATTCCCAGTGAGGCTTTAAAGAAAGTATTTTCAATTAACGCTGACTTGTTGTTGAGAATGTACAATGCCTGTTTGGTAGAAGGGGTGTTTCCGGCTCCCTGGAAAACAGCCAGGCTTGTACTGATCAGCAAGGGCAAAGGTGATCCCGAACTGCCGTCGTCCCACAGGCCTCTCTGCATGTTGGACACGGCTGGGAAGCTGTTCGAGAAGCTGATCCGTTCCCGCCTGACTTCTGCCGTGGAAGCTGCCGGGGACTTATGCCCCCGTCAGTACGGCTTCAGAAAGGGACGGTCAACGATCGACGCTGTCACCGAAGTTCAGAGAGCTGTGGAGAGAGCCGAGAGCCACAACCATTTCTCCCGCCGAGTAGTGCTTCTTGTTACGCTTGATGTCAAGAATGCCTTCAACTCGGCGAGGTGGGTCGATATGTTGGATGCGCTTCGCAACACCTTTCGTATTCCTGCATATCTGTTGCGGCTCATCGAGGATTATCTACGCTCTCGAAGCCTGATCTATGACACAAGGGACGGAACGCGGACGATGGAAGTCACTTCTGGTGCCGCACAAGGTTCAATACTCGGCCCGGATCTCTGGAACGTTGCCTATGACAGCCTCCTGAGGTCCGAGATGCCTGAGGAAACCACTTTGGTTGGGTACGCCGATGACGTCGCAGCTCTCATTGCTGCACGCAACGTTGAGCTGGCCCAACTAAAGTTGAACCGAGTTATGCGGGTTGTCAACAACTGGATGTCCGATCACGGTCTCTCGCTTGCTCTTAGTAAGACGGAGATCGTGATTCTCACGAAGAAGAGGATCGACACCGTCGTCCCGTTTAGAGTGGGAAGGGAGGTGGTCACATCAACTCGTGCCGCCAAATACCTTGGGGTTATGGTGGACACCAAGTTAAGCTGGAGGGATCAGATCTTCCGTACGGCGGACAAGGCCGCTAAGGTAGTTACTCACCTTAGTAGGCTGATGGCCAATGTCGGGGGTCCCCGATCCAGCAGAAGACGTCTGTTGATGTCCGCGGTCCAGTCCGTGCTCCTTTACGGGGCAGAGGTGTGGGCAGGCGCTCTAGATAAGGAGTGCTACAGGCTGCGACTCGCCCGGGTTCAGCGTCAAGCCGCGCTCAGGGTGTGTTCCGCCTACCGGACAGTGTCCGAGCCTGCCGTCCTGGTGGTCGCCGGAGTCATCCCTGTCAAGCTCTTGGCAGGGGAGAGGAAAGCGATTTATCAGAGACAAGGCGAGATCGGCAAGGACACGGCAAGAACAGAAGAGCGCTCCCGAACCTTCCAGCAGTGGCAACACAGCTGGGAGCACGACACCCGAGGACGATGGACTGCGCGACTTATCAAGCAGGTCCAACCATGGGTGGAACGGCGGCATGGGGAGGTGGACTACTACCTGACCCAATTTTTGACAGGTCACGGCTATTTTCGGTCGTACCTGAACCGGATGGGAAAGACCGGTTCACCGGACTGCATTTATTGCCCGGGTGTTCCCGACGATGCGGAACACACATTCTTCCGATGTCCCCGTTGGGAAGGGCCCCGCCTGGAGGCCACACAAATATTTGGTGCATTTTCGGTGGACTCGGTCTGCCAAAAGATTTTGGAGGATGAGGGCAACTGGGATTGTTTATCACAGTTCGTCCGGGGCATCCTCCTGGAAAAGAAAACCGATCTGGACCGCGAAGTGGCCCAGATCCCTTGATAGAGCGGCTGGATAAGGAGCGAGCCCGACGGGCGTAAGCCAAATTTAGGCCTAGCCTGACGTAATGTGATAAACAATTCCAGGTTAGATTCTTAAAGAGTAGAGGAGGTTTTTTAGTGGGTAAACCCGTTTTTTAGGGGAGCCCCACACTACAGGCTGGCCACCTGTGTGCGTAATGCATTTTTCCGCCTCTCCCTCAAAAAAAAAAAAAAAAAAAAAAAAAAAAAAAAAAAAAAAAAACCCCACGCGTTTTCTTCATAAAGCTACAAGTTACTGATAGACTAATAATAATTAAGAGAATTTTAACTACTTTTTCAATCGAATTATTCAATGTTATAGCTGCACAAATAGTTTTAAAAGGGAACACTAATTTTTCAAAGGATTAACATTATTATCAGTTTTTACTTTAAGACATTGTAATATTCACTCTGTTCTTTTGCTATAGTTAAGTACCACGAAAATATATTGAAGTTGGTTAATATTTAAGACAGTGAAGACCAATCATAGTTTTTTACAATTATTTATGTACAGTATAGATGACAACTAAGGGAACACATCATACGAATAAATAAATCACATTATTAAAACAAAAAGTGTTTCTTTATGAAGATAAAATATACAACTATATACAATGTCATAGAGATTTTTTGTTCTGTTTTTAATCAATTTTTTAACGTGTTTACTAAAGAGTGTATACACGTATTAGAAAAAATTTAGTTAGACACTTGTAATTTAATTTCTTTGTTTATACAAAATTTTAATTAAAACCGGCCTTTATGAATCGCGATAACTACAAAATCTAATCAATTTAACGAATATGAGCGAAGAAAGTGGAAGAAAAATGGTGCAAAATAAGCAATCGACTCTGGAGGGAGGGGAGAAGGAGACAAGACGGAGAGGAGGAGAGGAAGAAAACGGAGGTGTCAAGTAAGACGCGGTGAGTGTCGGTGACGAAAATCACACCATAAGATCAAAGGGACGCCATGGGAGTGTATGGGGCCGGATGGGAACGGCCAGGTGGAGGCACCGGTCATCCCAGCTGTCGGGGAAAAACCGCCCCCGAGAAATACTAGAAAAATACTAATGGAGGGCGAGACTTGAGGGTGGAGAAGGGAGGATCGATAGCGAGACGGTCTCCTCTGAGGCGATTGGCTGAGACGCACCCCCAGTCTTGCACCCCCATCCCACCCTCACGCGACACCCTGCAACGGCGAATGGTGTTCTTTATCGGCCGAATGGATTTTTGGAGCGAATTAGGTTAACCTGGAAGTAGTAACAATAATATCGGACCGGAAGTGAACTGGTTTGGTAGTTCGTGATGGCTGTAGGAAACGTGGAAAATGTTAAGTAATGAAAACGTTAATGGGAGGAATTTATATATGAAAAATGTCAAGACAATGTTACTTTAAGTTCTTAACAGTACATATAACCTTTAGTTCACGATTTTTAGAATTAAATCAATTAATATTCATTTTAAAATAAATTTGAGGGTTTTCTAATGTAATGACCAATGTAATATAAATTCTTCTTAAAACAAATTGAAGTATATACATTTTACTGTTAAAAAAACAAGTAGCAATTAAAACTATAACTATTATAAATTTGCCATTTAAATGGCGTAATGAATGATTCTATTAATTTAAATACAACACAATAGTGAATTTTTTAATAGATAATAGATATGAATGTGTCCAAAAATATTTTAAAATAACTCTACAAACATATAGGATATAATTGATAAAATTGTTTATATTTACCACTATTAAGATAAATTGAATTATATGAGTTTGGTTGTAACTATGACCACAATTGAATAAAACAGGCCCAATATATATATATTTTTTCTCGAAAATAACATACGCATATAGCCCAAAAATTTACGGTTTAGTGATGCTCCTTGTGAAATTTGACTATCGAACTTCTATATCACCTGTAGAATATATCATCTGTATTATGATTTAAAGTATGGTATTTTAAAGTTGGAAGCTCCTGGGACCATTTACAGTCTCATATACGTAATATTCCTATTAAATTATAATTACAAAAACTAATTAAATTACTCTTTTTACTTACCTTATTATAACGGAGGAGTTCTTCATTATAGCTATTGCAGAGGATGTCGCTGTTCAACGCTGCAACAGTCCAACAAATTTGAAGGAAAACTGAAAACCTTTCAAACTGAAATAATGAGTGATAAAAATACCCAAACCTTCCAGATTTTACTTAACTGCTCTTTCCTTTATTCCTACCGGGTGTCCCACACCAACCTTACATTTTTTCTTTAATTATAAAATTACTTTTTGTTACAGAACCAAAATGAACCATTTCAGATAAACCTGTTATACTCTTGGTCCTCGTTTTAATGAACAGGATGTACAAGAAGTTGCCAATCCAGGCCGGAAGTAGTTTATTTTAAACGCATATCCTCAATTTTAAACTCTACACGTAGTTGTAAGACAACCTTGCAATTGAATTTTTTGTATCTCTAAACCTAATGGTCCAAACGATAATGTAGGTGGAAAAGTAGGGCCAATTTTCACATTTAGTGTATTTAAAAATTTACAACAAAGCAAAATTTCCAAAAATAACAAATATCTTAGAATCTCAAATTGTCAATTTAGTATAAATATTTAGTTATTGTTAAAATATGGTTTACTTCAACAGTTATTTATTGTTTAAATTTGTAGTCATATGAATGACCATTATCGTTGATTAAAATCTCATCACGCATGGATTTATCAAATCATAAATTTATAGTTTGTTTTTATGAAAAAAAGTTCTGTAATTTCTCATTATTTTAGCTTTTTTTCAAATTAAAATTAATATTTTGCCAAGTGAAAATTGTTAAAATATTATAATTTTACGATTTATAATTGAAAATGTTCCAATAATGGTTACGAATATTTCTATTAACAATTTGAAGCTACATAAACGTTTTTATAGATTGTTTTTTTTCTGATACTGTATTATTTAAATGTAATTAAGCTAGGACTTTTCGTGATAAAAGAATCAAAATATAACTAAAAATACTAGAACAATGTGTTATAGAAAAATATAACAATGTGTTGACAATTTTACAAATTTTTACTCCAATGAAATTTAGTAAAAAATAGGCTATTTTGTTTTAATTCTACCTATACTATGAATAAATAAAATTTAATTCTTTTTTTATTCATTATTTTATTATTTATGAATAAATAAAAGTTTAATTGCATTGCTTGGTTAACCACATGGACCAAAACTGAACTGGTAAACACTGCAACAAACATTCAAAATATAAACAAATAAACAGTACAATAAATCAGTTGTTTAAAATATAGATAAAAGACAACTAAAATAATCATCAGGATCTTAAATACAACAGCTATTTAGGTTTAAATAGTAACAATTTTCTATGAACTCAAAATTTGTACTACATTTATGGCATCAGTATTCTGAAATATAAAGGGTTTTCCTCAACTTTTTACCCAGGATAGGTTATAAATGTAAATGAAATTGAAAATCAGAAAATTAATACTGCGGATGACACAAAAAGGTAAGTAATGGTAATAAAAACCAGTTAATTTGGGGGGAGGGGGCAGTAGGAGTGATAGGAGGATAGATAATGGTTTTTGGGAAGGTGGAAGGACTATTGTAGTTGACCAACGTACAATAATAAATATGTATTTTTATGCAATATATACTTATGATAAAATAGTTCAGTACAGCCTCAGTACACATAATAAAACCCGTTTCAAAAAAAGAATACCGCTCTTATTTTAACCCATTTTGCTCTGTAACTTTTCGAACTGATAAAAAATCAAATATGTATATTTCTGTATAGATTGACTGTTTAAACCTGAAAGACTATTCTTGTGCCACGGAAAAAATGTATAATCAGCCAAAAAATTATGATTAAACAATTCAGAAGGAGCTGTGGGTTACAGTTATTTCATCGTAAGAGTCTTCGTATTCCAGAAAAATATAGATGTAAACGTCTAATTGTAAAAATTATTCCTGATTCCCATAGAAAAACTACATGTTCTAAATACAACGTAGTACACTGCTAGATTCCTATAAAGATTAAAAGTTTACTTTACATTACTAATATTGATAGCTTCATTTTTCAAACTATGTTCTTAATTGAAAAAAGATTTATTACAATTCAAATTGCATTCATAGCTTATTTTACATTATAATTTATTATTGAGTACACTGACTATATTATTCACTTACTTAAAATTAGCAAATTGATAACATACATCCTATAACTACCAACATAGGAACTTACTTAGGACCTAATAATTCAAATGCATATCGTTAACAATACGATCATTTAACCATAATTATCAAACCACTTCAGTGTATCACATAATTGAATATGGAACACTCATGATAATAGACACCTGCTTCTCTTTGGTCACTCCAAGTATGAAAACTAAATTAAACATTACATTACATATTTTATATTTGTTTTCATAGCAAAGTTTCATATTAGGTTCCTGTAAAAAAGGTACATGTAAAAACTACACGCTATTAAAAAACAAAGTTTTTATTATAAAATAATAAAAACTTTAATCAATAACAGATCAGAGTACGTGCATAGCATATTCAGTATAGTTAATTACTATGGTTTTTTGTAATATATTATATTATAACTAAGATTGCGTAATTAATTTACAATTGACCTTTTATTATTACATTTGATTGATTATACATATAGTTAAAGTTAAATATACATCAAATATTGGCTATGATTAATTTATCAACCGAAAACAACGAATCATCTGTAATCTACTAAAGATTTACTATCTAAATACCACTAAAATTAAAAAAGTACATTTTAATTATTATAAAATTTTACTGCATTTTACCTCTTTTTATTTAATTGTTTCTTAAATGGCATTTAAAGTGCCATTTGTTGTAACTTAGTGCAATCCTTTTGACATTCTAGTTCACTGATTGCATTTCTATATTATTAAAAAAGATGTAATATGGTATTTTTATTGACCTGAATAATACAATAGTGAATGCCAACTGAGAATTTTTTTATTGAAAATTAATATATCTCATATTTGAAAGTCTTCTATACCATAGGCCTACTTTTATCAGAAAAAATTAGTGTTATATTTTAACTCTGACACCACATCAGTACATAAGGAAACCAAAGAGGTAAATACAGTAATTAAATTATGCAACTACTTTGAGTACTCCATGATATTAACATGATGGTGAGTTTCTATCAAAGGATTCATTTACTTAACTAAAAGTCTCTAGTGTGAAAGATACTTTACATCCTTATATTAATTAACAATTTAACCATTGTATAACTTATGATATATTCATCAAAATAAATTCAACAATTACTCATACAAACACACAAAGAGTAATTTTCACCAAAATCTGTATCATAAAAATTTTATATAAATGCACTACAACTTAAAATATTTAAGCTATGCAATTTTATACTACTTATCAATAAAACATTGAGCAATTTTGCATTATGTAGACCAAAATCTGCAAAGCCATTATTTGGTGTAATATCTTTTATAGGTAAAATTAACATTTTAACTTGAAAGTAGGCTTAAACAAATTAAAACATTTGAAGTAAGCCCTAACCTGAAAAGAGATCCTCTTTAAGAGAACATTGGAAATTATAATCGCTTTACCACTTAAAAAACTTATTTCACTGTGCTACTACGTATTTAAAAATAAAAAGATGTTTTGGAGTCATATTTATAAAGAGTTATTAAATTTCTTTCCAAGATGCATGTTAAGTTTCCGGCACCTAGTGGCGGTTTAATTCAAGGTGCCCAATCCTGAAATGGCGTGGGTACTTACCATTTTTGTCATCGTATTATTTACTAAAAACGTACACTACTCCAGGCCGCTCTGCTGTTCAAGTGCCTGGTGTGCCCACTACCCATCAGGGGGAAGCGACAGACATGGTCCACTCCGCCGATGGTCGGTCAGTTGGATGGCTGTTCCACTCATTTCAGCTCATTATTGGTTACTCGTTAGAATAAAAACTTTTTGAATAAAATAAGTAACCCGTTCAATGCTAATAATAATAATATACCTTGTGGATAATATACCTACCTAGATTATGCAATAAATTAAGGTTTAAGGGAATTCTTTTCATTTATTGGATCTCTGGAAAATGTAAATCTCGTCATATAGAACAACCAATGTAGACTATAAAAAATATAAAATGAGTTTTTAATCAAACATGGATAGTAGGGTTATATAATCTTTATACTGTACTTTTGCCGTTGAGGACCGTTTTTTTTTTTGCCTGGGTTTCAACCGTTTGAGGTCTTCAAAACGCCTTCAAAACTCGAAATGTTGACCCTTTCATTTTTAAGTTTCTTTATAATCAAGACCTATAGTTTATAAGTCTTAAAATAAGATGAAACATGAATTTGCTCTTAATGTACGTAAGTTGTTCTACGTCATTTTATAACTTAAGTAGTAAACGTGTGTTGGTTAACAGATAGAGGCTGAAAATTCCGTGTAGGAATTTGAATTTTAGATACAGTTCTGTAATTAAGTAATGAAGTATTCACTCCTAAAAAAATTATATATTGTACAAAACATGATTGGATGACAATTCTTATACTAACTCAGGAAAATTTGCTAGAGAAAGTTTGTTTCCATACTAAGAAACTTCAATTAGAAACTGTTTAGGTAATATAAAAATTAAAAGGAAAGCCATTAATGAAAGTCTTTTGGTAACCTCACTAACTTGTATATTTTTTAGCAAACTCTTCAGTTATGAGTCTTTTGAAGAGATTTCTATCAAAGGGCAAAAACTTCTATTGCAATCTGAACTTTCTGGCCAACTTTCTGGCTGAACAAATAAAAAAGTTTGTTTTTAATAGGTATACACAACACAGGATATATATATAGCGGTCAATTAGGATTTTCAGGCCAGTTCAATGACCTCTGAATGGGGTCATGAGGTACCACTACAGAAAGTGACGTCACTAAAAGGTTTGACAAATTTTAGCAGGTGATTAAAAAATGATTACATGACGTCATCCAAATGACGTTTTTGCACCATTCTCCCAGGTCACACAAAACAAATGACAGTTTTGCTTTTGCGTATATTTTAATTACCTCATAGTGACGACATAAATGTGGTTGTTACGTGAGACGACGCATCATCAAACTGATGAGTGACAAGACTGATATGATCACCTACTGGTCCTCACACAAGGCATCAGATTTCAAAGTTGCAGTAAACTTTAACTTTTTTGACACTTTTGCAGTTGCTCTGAAAGTTCTTGTTCTACGTCTCCTAGATCACTGGGAAACAAAAAAGGTATTTTTCATGAATTACAATATTATGGTTATGCCTTTGGAGGTATAAATTTGGGGCATGAGGTGAGAAATTGCTAAAGTGGCAAATATTTTACATTTTGGCGTGACCTTGACCTTAAAACGTCATTGATGGCACCATCGATGACGTCACTGGCGATGAAGTTATTTCGATCTCGTGATGTAATCGTTAATAATCTTCCAAGCCCGGAACCTCGTAACGTCATCCAGAAGTCATTGAACTGTTCTGAAACCCTCAATTTGCCACTACTTACCACAAACAACAGTTATGATTTGTAAAGAGGGGTTCCTTGCTTAGGATATATTAACAAGTGCCATCACTATTAAATTGTGTTTGTTGGAAAATGTAATACTTGTCCTTTTTAACCTTTACTAGATATATTGAGACTTGTTTAAATATTGATTAGCAGTAAACGCAATCGTATATAGAACACAATTAATTTGTCAACCAATATTGTAACCCCACTTCGGAGGAGTGGGACCCTGCCTACCGTTGAACACAACCGACCATCGGCGGCGCGGCTCGCCTCCCGGCTGGCGGGGTGTAGTGACGGTAAGCCCGTGTTTGTGGACCGCCGTTCTGCCATCTGCGCTCACCTGAAAACAAACACCACCCCGTCACTAATGCGGACATTCATCACCACCCCAATAATTGTCAGCATTTCCCTGATATTACAGTTTATGGACTTTTTACGTTATGTTTATAAAAGGCGTCAATATCATGTAAAAAAGTATACAGGAAAAATACTAAACATATATTACCACATGATTACATATTAAACTAGGTATATCGTAATACTTTTCGAGTTGGTTGTGCGGGTGACTGATAAAACTATTAAAAACGTAGGCAAGTATACAGAATTAAAACCAGTTGGAAGTGAAGTAGTAAAGACTAATATATTTGGACTTTTACTAAAAAGGTAAAAATATTATAGTTACTCGAATAAATTGAATACCTATTTCATTATATTTAATTACATTTAAGATTTTTTTTAATTTTGAATTTTAGTTACTAAAAGAATATCTTAAAATAAAATTTGATGTGGAATTTTTTTTAATAAAGGAAGAATACACCAGGGCCATTACAAATAAAGTTTAGATTTCAAAAGAAACGTTTTCATTTGGTAAAAAATAAGATTGTTAAAATTTAAGAAAACCCCAAAAAGTTTCGTTACAGGTACTAAGTCGATAAGTTGATAAATGGTCGATAAGGGAAACCTTGCGAGACGACAGAACGTCAATCCTATACTCAATTTCTTGTACTTTGATATGAGAGTCTTGATCGATTGTTTTGATTGAATTCGTAATCTGTTCCTGTATCTCAGGTATGCTATCTGATAATGGTGGAGGTTTAAATATGTTATTATTATTTATAACTACAAGAAAATATCACAGGGATTGATGACCGGAGATCTTGAAGGAAATTTAGTAGTGTATCATAATTTGAACCAAAGCGTAAGATCCATCTCCCAGTCACTAGATAGTTGAGTTCAGCCTTAGCATATAAATGGTAATTTGGAGAAAAAAATTTCTCCATAAAATCCCCATAAAATTTCAGAATTAAATCTGCAGAATCTTTTTCTAATTGCGCAAGAAGCCACTCTGTTACTATGCAAAGAAAATTATAACATTTATAGTTTGATTAATCTGATATTACACCCAAAACGTTTTCCTACCTTCAAATTCAGCCATTGCACAATATATACAAAAAATAACTTAACAAAGATTTGATACCAAAGAAATTAAAACTATACAAGTTTTTCCTATCCAATGGTATTAACTAAAATGTTTCTAAAATAGAAAATACAAAATACCTGCTGGTAGTATTTATTATTGAAGACAGGGACATTATTTTTAATGACTGTGTATTATTAATTAAGAAGAATAACTAGGTAAACTGCAAAAAAATATTAGATTACCACAAACCAGTAAAAACCTCACTGACGAATCAACAATTCACACTAAACAAATTGAAAGTTTTAAATAAATAAAAATACCAGTTTTGTTTTCATCGATTATCAGTAAATACTGTTATTTAATACAGAGGCAAGAACTTAAAAAATGTAATTGCACATAGACAAACGTTTAATGCGTATCAAACAAATCGGCAAACGGAGCGAAATCAACGCCTCCCCTCGCTGATGGTCAGTGGTGCTGGGGGGGGGGGGAGGGGGCTAATTAAAACATTTTATGGTAATCGCGATCCAAAAATAAATGAATAGTTGGAGTGGTGATTGTTGACCGGGTAGCTGATGCAGGACCTGTGTCCAATTAATGGGCCATTGTGGGCCCCGGACCAGGATAAATATTGGGCTTACATGCGGACAGATCCGATGCGACGTGCACATTGCACATTGCACATGCACATGCACACGGGTGCCATAAATGCGCAAGCTGACATGAGGTCGCATGCCGCTGTACCGCACGTCCCCGCTGGCCACGTCTTGGTACACCGAGGGCCCGCTGCAACTATTCTGCGGAACGACACAACCGTTTTGCCGGTTTTAGCTGATTTTAGGAAACGGTTTGTGTAAATAGTTACACACCACCAATAGTGACATGGGTGACCCCGGTGAACCGACTATGTTTAGCAGTGGTATGAGGTAATTTGATCTTTTACGTTTCAAAGATAATGTGTTTCTGATGCATTCATTAATGGTGAAATACCATTTAAAATTTTAATTAGTTTGGGTTCAGTTTCATGAGAATTTGTTCGATTTACTTCTTTAGCATTTATTACAAAACTCTCGTTTCTATAAAACAAAAAACATGTAAATATATTCAAAGAGGAAATGAATTATTTTGATTGCAAGGGTATGTGATACCATAAAAAGAAAAAACATACAAAACCTTTTGTAAAACATCGGATAGGCCCTACTACTACTATACTATCTAAAATACCAAAACACACGGTGTAGTTTTACACAATACATTCAGTAAATAAATTCGTTTCTTGTGCGTACATTTGACTAGAGATAACCAGGAAAGGATTATTTAATAATGTCAAGCAAGCAAAGTTCTCGAGTTTCAATTAAAACCGTAAATTTCACTTATTCTGATATACCTCTTACTCTCCATATATATTTTAATCTATGAAATGTAGGAATATAAAAACATATGAAACTGGAGGGAAGTTAATAATAATACTTTCATTAAGAGTCTGCACCACCTTAGCCATCTTGAATTTTTAGTTAAATTCAAAACATTACTGTTGTCATTGAAACACTATATCTCGATAATCTTGCATCGGATTTGCATGAAACTTGAATATGTTCACCATAAGGGAATGGCGGAGTGCAAGACGTGGATAAATTTTCAATAAACCTACTAAAAATTTTTTTTAAGTTGTTTAAAAATGGTGATAAACAGGTTTATATTTTATTCGTTATTCGAGTGGATAATTTTTAAAATTAATATTCTATCACGTCAAGCACTAGATAATATGGTAACATTTTAAATTACATAAAGTTTGAAATTTTCCAATGAAAAGCAAACTCACAGTAATGTTTCAAATTTAACATTGCTCTTAAGGGACAAACTGCCAAGACGGCGCAGGTATTGCAGACTATTAATTGTAAACTTTAAAATAGTAAAATAGGCCTATGTTGATGAAGTCTTGAAATAGGTATCCAATACTATTAGAAAGATTTAGTGCATAATCAAGTTTTTAAATGTTCAAATTATTATTCAATACATACAGGGAATATAAAACAATTGACATACAGAATAACAAATATTAAATAGAAAAATCCACAGCAAACACAAATAACATTTCTCCTTTGTTACGCCACATCACAAAATAGCGTATTTGTGTAATGCTATTAGCCAAGCAAATGGACATTCAGTAAGTAGAAATAAAAGTTTCCGGATTAAAAACCGAACACGGCCACGTCACTGGCCGTTAATAAAACAAAACCTGCCCTCCACGCCGCCGAACTAATAAAATAACTGCGTGCATGGGGCACAATGCGTGTTTTGTTTGCCAACGAAATGCATTTTTGTACAGCCCCGTATTGATCCATCGGTCTGTAGTTTGTTGTGCTCATTTATTTGGCAACACTGGCAGGCAATTTATTCTGTAATGAATGACGATGGTGACCTAATCCCCACCCCACTAGTTCACTAGCTAGTTCACCCCCCTCCCTCCACTCACACTAGCTACACTTTCACCTAAGCAACACAGGTGCAGTCGGTGCAACTTGCACTTTGGAGGCATTATTGCACCTTTATCATAAGTCAGGGGTTTTTAGAATTTAAGAGAATATACTCTTTTATTCTAGTAGGAATTGAAAAACGTAAGCCGCAGTTTGATAGGCCCTACTGTTGGTTTTGAAGTCCAAATCTCGCTTTGTAGTTTTTAATTTGTATTTTAAAATTAAGTTTATCTAGATGTCCTCAATTGAAATCAAGGGAATAATATAACAAAAAAGTTCAAAAATTATGAATATATTTTGTATAAGAAGAATGCATAACTTTTTAAGTAATGTGCCAATTCTTGCTTGTACGAAATAAAAAAATATAATTAAACTATAGTTTAGTCTTGTTATTGTTTGACGGGATTAAAGCACTTAAAACTTATCACTATTAAGTAAATAAGGTAACATAAATAAGTATAACAAATAAGGAACAGCAAATTAAATATATGCAGGCCATGCAGGCCAAGACAATAGCATAATAAACAGACATTGGTAATTACTAGTGTGTCAATCATAATCACATTTAATAATAATGATAATCAAAATTATATGATTGTTTACTCGAATATTAATTGAGGGTGAAAGCCTATCACTAAGAAGATTATTGTATTGGAAACAGTAAATAATCCCAAACTTTTGTGCATAATACTGATTCATTTTTAATGTACAGTTAAAAACACAATCAAAATGTATTAGTATTAAAAAACTGATCCTAATCAAGCGTTAAAACAACATAACTACACAATTTGTAGAATGAGTATATTTTTATTTTACATTTAATCCAGACAAAAAATTGTATAAAAGTAAACACATTTAGATGCTTTGAGACAGTAAAAATAACTACTGTAATTTTAAAAAGTTAAAACCGTCAGGGATATTTGTGATTTACAGTATGTAATGTTTCATTTGAACAACATTACGTTACTTCTGGGTAAAATCATTCACCACAACAGTTCGATGTCAACGGAACGTGCCGGGGCCGGGTGGTGCGGGATTATCCACTAAACTGTATTTGCCGAAGAGAGCGTTTGCCATAACCTCCGCCGCCGCGCCGCGCCGTGCACTGCCGTTGCCCTCTAGCGCGACATGCATGACAAGTAACACTGCAAGAGGAGGTAATTCAATGATTACATATCAAAACTATCTTGTCTTATGTTTAGGTAATGTTTTAACACTCATAACTTGGTAATGGGCATTGACATCATCCCTATTATGGCTTAAAATAATAAAGACCTTCGCTACAGCGAACGACAATTAACTGTACTAGTCTACTTGTTGCTCGAAATTTATTCTGATACAATACAAAAGTAACATTTAGTTCAGAGTCAACGACATCCAACGAATCCATTATTGTGAATATCAGTAATCACAAAAAAAAACACTTATTTACAGGTGTACATTAACAGATGTTTAAAATTAATGTTCAACCCAAACCCAATGTTATTTTAATGGGAAATTTTCAAATTTAATTTTTGTGTAGAGCCCTTATTTTATGTCTGATTTTCATCAGTTTTTGGTGGAAACAACTACAGATCAAGCCCTATCCAACGACCCCAAAATCTTGTATGTCAGTTGGAAATTGTAAGAGGAGTTCTCAACACGAAAAAATCCTTGGCGTATTATGTAAGTATAGATTTAGACTTGTAAAACTATGAAAATGTGTATAACTCAATCACGTGGTGTCATCCGGAAAACCAGTAGGTGAGTGGCAAAAACCTGTATTTACTTGTCTATACCACGTATTTCTTTTAAGGTTTTCATAAAATCTTAAGTACCGTATTTATAAACCATGTTTTGGTGGTTTAAGACCCAGAAATATTGTAGACCTATATTTTATTCAACTTGTTGCATGAAAATAATGATGAACATTAAGCAAAGTAACTACCCTAAGCCATGTTAACCACTCATCATTAACATTGACAATGTCTGATAAACCACTTTATTATATGTATAAAAAAAACTTAAAAAATATGCAATAAAAAGTTTTATTGTAGTGCGAAATAAAGAAGAAAAACAGTATATTGATATGTCAATCAAGACTAGGCGAAAGGAAATGCACTACTAAGATCATAGTGTAATCTCTTGAACATGCTGAACTTTTAATCTGCTTTTTAGTGGATGGTACCCTACTATAAACTTCATAGTTTCGTAATGGCGCTATCGGCCAACATGCATCTATCTATAGGGTAGGGTCCGAGGCTTTTAATGTGCGTGAGTCCACTAAATCTAGTCTAGGGTCCACTAATCCCTCAGGTCCCTCCACTAAGCGGATCGACATTAAAAATGCGTGTCGCAACAATTACATAATAAAATTACAACACATTTTTTTAACTTTTATCACTAAAATTTTCTTTTACTTCACAATTGTTAAAGAAAAAGTGAAATCAAATGTTCAAACTGACCCATATATCGTAGCAATTAATTGAGGTCGGCGATAAAGAATCGGTTGTATCGCAATGACAATCGTTGGTGCTACACGGTACGGCACCCGGGGAGGTTCAGCAGTGTCAAAGGGTTTTGTAGCACGCCGCGCCGCAGCCGCCGCCTGTGTACCGCTGCTGCGCTCTACGGCCAATTCATATTATTATTGTTCTGATCAATCCAGTGCGAGCCATTAGTAAAATGTGTCGAGCAGGCTATATCGCTGTAGCACACTGGCTTTGATGCATACCCAATTATGGCTGTACTTCAATTATTGAAGAACTGCCACAATTTCAGTGGGCTACTATCTGTTTGCGTTGTTTGACTTGTGTAATTCTTCAAATCCGATTCTCCATTGAAAAATATAACGCAACACTGTTCAGGTTTTGAAAATGGTTTGGAACTAAACTGATGGAATATGTTTGATGTTTACCCAGTTGATTCGGGCCTATTCCTTACTGTGCCATTGATATGTGTCTAAAAATATCGGTTACCTGAGTTTGATATTTTACTTTATGATTAATAACTATTCACAACGATTAAATTATTTCTTTCGGACGCCCCATGGCAAAAGCGGATAAGTTTATTTACTACTTACTTACTTATGACGCTACTGTATTTATAAACAAGACTCTAGCTAGAGCAACTCCTATGGTGAAACCAATCTACAAGCAATTTTTATTTATTCGCCCATTTACATTTACAGTTTTATTTTTATTTTGGTCACTGTATGTTCTTAAATAAAATTCATAATTTTGCATGAATAAGGGAGGGTGAAGAGGCTCCTCTCAAAACGTCATGAAGTGCTTCGCCTGATCCCATTTAATGAATTTATTTAAACAGTGAGAGAGGTTTTATATAGAACTAAAGACCCAGGTTATATGATTTACTATTTATTGATTTACTATTTATTTTGTTTATATTTTGATTCCATTTTAAGCTATACTGGTCTAAAGTTAATAAACTTTGAAAATTAACATTGAAACAGTATTTTACTTATTGCGAATGTTATCGACGAAAAATAAACTGGATGGGTAGCTGAGTGGTATAGTGCTCGCCTTTGAATCCAAGGGTTGCCGATTCAGTCCTGAGAAAATTTAGTAGCTTTTTAAATATTCGATTCCGGACCCAGATACCATTTGCCATTGGGCAATTAATTAATGATGCTTTCTAACAACTGGTCGATGTTAGATAGTATCAAAACTGGGGTTTGGACCGTTCCCCATCAAAACGTTTAAAAATACCACTCACTAGATACACAAAAAAATTATCTCCAATAGGCACATAAGACACAAACTCTTCACATAACAAATATTTAAGCATCAATTAAGTATAATAAAAGAAAATGAGCATTGAATTTGATAAAAATAGTTGGGTATTTACTTTTTTATTGAATTTTACATCTAACAAAGAAAGTAAAAAAAAAAAATAAAAGTAATAAATCATAAGAGAATTTTTGCATGTACAAAGGCATGAACCTAAAATAATAATTTTTTTCCATTTCGAATGACCTCTACACAATAAAATGGCGGACTAGGGAACAGTTGATTGCGGAAATCGAATAAAATTTGTGCCACCAAACGGAACGGTCGGTTAAGGTAATCGGCGATGTGCGATTGTTTTTGGTGGAGGATGGAGGATGGACGAGTGTATGAGGTGGGGAGGGGGGGGGGGGGTAACAAGGTTATCCCATCCAGCCATTCGCCAAAAACAGAGCGATACAAACCGTTACCAACACTCCTTTACAACACCACTTTTGCGTCGTCACGCATTTGTTGTGCATGGATCCTCTAGTCTAATATTTACCATTATGTTTTCTTAATTTTGACTACAAATGACGCACGACTGCTTAATGTTAATTTTTAGCTTTCCTTTGAACGTGCATGCCACCATACCATGAAGAGTTAAAAAAATTATTCAAACAACAGTAAACAAACTTGTACAGTATCGGAGTTGAGTATTTGTGCTATACTAAAAAAGAAATATTCAGTAAAGAAAAGGTGAATAATAATATATCCATAATATTTTAATCTTGTACCGAGCTTCGATAAAAAAACAAAAAGTAAAGAAGTATTTGATTTGTTTTTTTATCATACTCGTATTCACAAATACTAACTAAAGGTTAACAGAATATTACTCATTCATGTTACAATTTTAGTTATGATTTTTTAGTTTCATGATCCGTTAATCATCATATTAGAAGAATCCAAAATCATCCAACGATAAAGGAGATTGAGAAACTGTGAATCGCAGATTTTTTTAAAGCGAAAGTCTTGGTCTGCTAAACCACATATATGTTAGCACAAAGAGTTTCATTATTGCTTAACATAATACGTTTGACACTAACGGTTTCTGTTTTGTAGGTTGTGGATTTTTAAAATAGTATGTGATAATTAACAGTACGTTAATAATCTATCTCTATAAACATAATGTTAAAAGTAACATAGTTTGTCAGTTCACTTTTTTTATACGGGGTGTTGGCAATTATTTATGAACTTTTTGCACTACGAGTAAATTAATTAAATTTCAAATAAGTGCACGGACTTGAGCATAGCTTTCATGATATCTGTTTTCGTGTCAGGCATAGAAAGATGGACTAGTTTGAGGTTTGTTTAGAATTAGCACTATGATTAGGATAACGTACTATTAATTACCCAGTGACTAAACAACAATCATATATGGAGTAATAAGAAACCAAACAACAATATAGACTCAGTTAATCAAGGATGATAATAACAGAAAGCATAACGTAACTATTTTAGCTTCAAAACAAACAAGCAATGGTACTGATGAGTGAAAAACATGATGTGAAATTAAACAAAGCGTTTCAGGAGTGTTTCACAAAGTTCTTTAATTGATTAAATAAACGTATATACATCTCTCGTTTTTTCTATTAACAAATATATACCTAGTTAATTGTTAGATTTAAAAAAATTATAACGTTTCTTCATGTCTTTAGAGAACTTAAATTTGTATTCTTTTTCATTTGATTTTATTTATTTTTTTTTTCAAAAGAACTGCTTAAGAGTCTGCAGTGCAGGCCGCCTTGGATTTTTATTCCTGTAAGACTAATGTTAAATTTCAAACATCAGCTGCGGCATATCCGCTTAATATTGGTCTAAAAGTATTCATAGTAATGTCATGTTAAAAGGAATTTTAATATCTAGGTCACTTTGAAATAAAAATCACAATTACAGAACTATTTATGAGATTAAACTACTAAAAATGCGTCCATTTTTAAACAAAGAATGTTGAGAATACTTGGTTGTTTATCATAAACAATAAATAATAATAAACTTTTAATTTCATGGAGCCTAAATACATTCATTAAATGTTCCTTTTAAATCACATAAAGATGAATCTTTATCGACCACTGTTAAAGGCGTCGTTTATTTTTTTAACTTAACATGGAAATAAAAATTATGTCTTATGAAAATAAAAATCCTAGGCGGTCGGTACTGCAGTTTTAAGGAAGTTTTTATTGAAGTTTTACTTCATTAACTGTATGCAGTTAGCTCCTACAAGCATGGGTAAATGCTTTTTTCTTTTACCTTGCAGTTTTTTTAATTGTATAAAAAATGTTGAAAGCAAATAAAAAGAACAATTTTACAAGGTCGTTCATCATTTGCGGACTTTTTAATCCTTCTGTAAAATATTTCGAAGGGTCGCCTAATCCCCTTGCATCATTTGCGCATCTCCCGTCCAGGTAGCCTCAGCCTGCCGACAACAATTCGCAAACAGTCGTCCCCCACACATACCACTGGACGGCAACACGTGTATCGCACATTCAAGAATAATTTAAGTTTGTAATGTATAAACCTTTTTTGTAATACATCGAGTGTTATCTTATTTTACTTTCAATGAATGGTTGGTGAGGATTGTATTACTGTAATTGCTCAGGCTGAAATGTTTTGTACGAATTGTTTCTATGGCAAGTTTGCCTCTATTCTAACTGTAGATAGCAGCCTCTCCTACACTAACTCCTCAGAATAAAACCACTCATAAAATTCTCTGTTGCAATAGAAACAAACTACAAATGGTAAACATGAAATCCAAATGTTAATGTACGGGTCAAGGCCGTGATATTGTGTCCGATTATTTGCCATATTTCTGTTCTGTTGAATATTGTTTTGCTAATTTTTAAACTTATATATCTTATGCCAAACACGTTTAATCATTCAAAAGACTATTTGAACACGGGCATGAGTTTTCAATAACTTTGTAAATAAAAATAATGCCGCTTCCACCACCCTGCGATGCGCAAACGATGCATATAACTGAGAGCCCCCATGAGCTCGATGCGCAAAACAAGCATCCCTTCTACCTGGCTCTCTGCATGATGCGCAAATGATGCACGCCCTTTTACAATCATTATTTATACCTGCTCTACATACGATAAACAAATAGTAAAATAGAATTGTCTAATGCTAGTATAAGGGTGGGGGGAGATAAAAAAGGCATGTGAAACCTTAAAAAACTTCAAGCAAATGTTTATTTGCAGATGACACTAAAAATAGATTTAGTTATTTGAAAGTTTATTTTATGTATTCCGAAAGAACAATATAACCAATTATATTATTTCATTATAATTAAATGGATAAACAAATCAGTCTGGCTTGTATTGAATATTTTCCACTATTTTGTTTAAATGATTAATTAATTCATGGGTAATTATGTTCTAAACAAAATAATAAATCTAATTATATAACAAAATAGTGGTTGTTTACTCACGAGACCAACTAATTGCGTTTTGTTCCAAATAATATGTGCAATGCAAAAGCACCGTCCTTCGCTAACCGGTCGTCTGTGTGTGATATACGTTTAAGAGTTTAGCTCAACATCACCGATATAAGTTAGCTGTTGAAACAATATTTGTTAAATAAATCAAACCGGGCATCATAAGTTTTAATTTTTTAATCCCCATATGAAATTGCTAGTTTTCCTTGTGACAATCGTCACAAAATAGTTAACTCTCATAATAATTCATTTTAAACGAAAAAGAAATAAATAAAAAAAAAATAAAAATAATGTTGGGTCTTAACTGTTTAAGTGCTGTGTATTTTAACTCAGAATTATGATTTGATAAGTTTAATATTCTATGAACGGTTTATAAATTTGTGGAAATTGGTTGTTAAGTGCATATTTACTTTTTTAATTTGTTATTACTTGTTTTTATTACTTGAATGAATTTTTAGTTCTAAAATAAATTTTACAGTTACTTATATGGTTTGGTATGATTTTGATACTGAAAACGGCGATATCTATAACTGCAGTGTTTTTATTTTATTTCAATTTAATTTTTTGTATAGTAATAAACTTGTGATTTTTATAAAAATTATGTTCAATAATAATTTAACTTTACGGGTATTACGTATATTTGTAGATACTCCAAAAATTATTCCTGTGTGGTTCTTAAAAGTCAATGTAACTTAATATAAGTTTATTAGCAAAATTAAGGTACTATTTAACAAACTTTTCTATAAAAACTAACTTAGATTAACTTAGGCCTAACCAAATCGCTCTTTAAAGCTAAGGGAAGTTTTACCTGGTAAGAGGAAGACAATATGAAAGCAGATAACCTTATCATTATGATATCAGATATGACAAATTTGCAAAGTCGAGCATCCCTCCGAGTGGGGTAACTCTCATATAAAATGTTGGAATAATTAAAGTTGGAAGATAAGGCGTCAGGGCGACACAACTGGCAAGACGCATAGCCGCCAGAACGAATCCGAAGAGGGGTAATTTTGTTATTTCGGTCCCATTAATTTAAAGTACTCACGTGACTTTGCTCGCTCCTTTCTTCTATTAAAATATCTCCCTTTGTTGTGAGAACGGGGAAGAAACAACGGGAAGAGTTCCTCTTGGAAAATATATGAAAGCGAGGAACGGGAAGGAAAATTGGAGTATCTATGTATGTATCACGCCCGAAATGCAGTTTCGCTGATCTTCACTAACAACGCCAATCTGGGCTCAATTATAAGAGCAATTACTTGAAAGACGGCGTAAGAAGTGGGAAGTGAGCGTCGTCGGAGGGATGCGGTTCCTCAACTTTTGCTGATAACACGGGCTCCCTCCGTACTTCGTTGGATTTGAGGTTTTGTGTTAAACGGCTTAGCTTATGGTTTGTGTAGTTTTACATGAATATTCATAATATTTAATACCGCATTGTAAAATTTAATAATATCTAATTGTAATATGCAAAATGCAATATTAAATACATGATACTTGTCTAACTCCCGAAAGTAGGCTGAAATTAAAAAGATCAGTAATGTACAGATGCTAATTTTCTATTTAAAATGCAAATTTGCATGGAATTTTCAGAGCATTACATCTGAAATTGATCGGTTTATGCATTTTTATTCATAGACTTAGACATGGTGTGGTATAGATTAAAATTAGAAACAAATCAAGCATCGATATTTTTGATGGGAAATTTTTATGAAGAACTTCAAAATATGATACTATTGCCAGTTAATATGCTTCAACTGAAGTTTATGTACGACTCAAAAGTGTGAAATTGTAATGCTGAACACACTAAATTATTAAAAACAAACTGAATTGTAAGGGTTTATGAGGTATAAGATGTTTTATTTGTGTATTTTTAATTTTTCTTAAACGTTTAAATTTTGTTTAATTTATCACTGAGATAAAATTCATCACTGTTGACTACGATAAATCACCTCATAAAACATATTCCAAGTCATAGTATGGACGTCTTTAATGTAAAAGGGATTAAACCATGAACGTGTGGATATGTGTTTATTAGCCTAATCATAAAGTTATGCTAGCTTTCTCCTACTCTTAAGCTAGAGAACCTTAGGTGGTAAACAAAGCCTTCGCCATAATGCATAGGACACCATGGCCTCCACCACAATAGAACTAATTAATAACACAATTAGTGTAGACAATAAATTGAGGAGCTGACTCAACAACGGGTTTCTCCCACTATTTTCCGGCAAGCGGAAAATTTTATTCCCCCTCTTCAAAATAATTAAAGCACAAGGCTGAAGAAGAATAAGTAGAATGAAAGGGGTTGGGGAGGGGTTCAATTTAGCCCCTTTCTTATTCCTTGGACCGCGGCTCGTCAGTCGCTTTCTTTGCGCCAGACTTCTCCAGTGTTTTAATGGAAAATGTCAACCCGGCGTTCCTCTTCCCCCTCCCACCACTGGGCCGTCTTTATGGTCTTTTAAGATCTAAAGATAGGCCCCAATATATTTTAGTGGCTGCTCTTTATTATTACAATTTCAATTATATTTTAATTAATATTGTAATTGTCTTGTATTTATTATTCAAGACAATCGCTAAATGTTAAAACTCCGAAAAAAATTACCAAGAGATTTTTTTCGTCCCTTGATGCAGATTTATAGTCCTATTTTTTCATTCAGATGTTTAAATTGGTCTACCAAACACACTTTATATCTATGGCTCTTTCTGAAAAATTGCCGAAAAATGTCGAACTCCTTTGTATTGAGTAAAATAATCACGAAAAAGAGGCAGTTGTTTTTATAATATACATGGCTATTAAAAAAGATTTCTACATTATGAGTTAACTGCGTCTTATAATCAAAAAGCACCATAAATCATGCAATATCGTTTGACAGTTAAATAGAAATTAAAATAGTAAACATCTTGCCCATTTTTTAAGTTTTTTAAAGATTTTTAAGTTTTGAGTTGTTTAAGTCCAAGCAATGAAATATTATGCATGTAAATTGCCAATTTAAATCTACTTTTTCAGACATTTTATTAGTTTTACCAGGAGAACGGCCTGTAAGGAGTAAGAAGAAAATCTTATATGTAAACATAGGTCAATATGTACTTAAAATTAAAGTTATAAATTAGTAGAGAATAAATATGCAAACTCGATCTTTAAAAGGATAGACTAATCAAAAATGGCAAGCGATCAAACTTTGCATTAAACCATATTGCTTAAAGTAAAAAATTAAATATCCCCTGATAAAATAGACATTTTTGAGGTCGGGTGCGAGGCAAATTGTTCAGAGTGCAAAGGCCTTAAATTTATGTATGCCATCACATAGACTAATGCAGGTTTCGGCATGACTTCCATTAAGAACGTCCCATAAAAGATATATTTGAGAAAAAATCATTGGTGTATGTCATATGTACATTTGAACTAAAAATTAATGACCTTGGAAGCTGCCTTCTATCAGTTTGGTGGATATATGAAGGATCTAATCCGTTAGACTGGGAAAATATATTCGTCAAAAAGTATTGCGTCTTTGACTTGCCAAAAGATAGTTTTGTGCAACTTTTACTGAAAATTTGATTATTGTTTTGAAATATGAGATCAAGGAATCAGGTCATTGTGATCAGGTCCATACATTATTGGCTTACAACAATATCACAGGTGTTGACATTATTGGCTGGGATATTTTCTAATTCTTAAAAGGGGCTTTAAGGGTTCCTTTCCACAAAAATTCCCCACTTATGTAAAAAGAAAAAACTACAGACTTATTTTCATTTTACCTGTCATCGCAAAAATCTTTGAGAAAGTTATCTGCAGAATAAGGCTTGTACTATCTCTGATTATCACCACCATTTCAACATGGCTTTTAACGGCGTAGATATAAAACTTGTTTCAAACTTGGTTCAATCTTCTGGTTCTCTAATGTTATATAGTCAATGCCTTAAAAATTAACGCAAACTAAAGAAAGTTTTTGAAATCCAAGAAAACTTTCGACGGTGTCTGACTAAATCTTCTTTTATATGAAATTAGAAGTTTATGGCTTCACTGGAGGTGTGGTCCCGAGGCTCCTTAGCTATCTGATTCGGAATATTATTCAGGTTCGCTACAATACCCAACATTCGAAGATGTCCTCGTGCCCCACTCCTACAGAGTGCCCCATGGGTCACTATTTTCAACATGTTCTTCAATGATGGCGTTTCTGATCTTCAATTTAGCTTCTTACTAATTACAGATGACCTCAATCTTTACCAGAGAATTTACTCTAAGAGTGATCATTTAAATTTATATGCACCACAGAAATGGTTGGTGTAACACATATTAAATTACCATACATGTGAAAAAATGTGTTTCTCTGACATTTCACCGATGCAGGGATGCTTTCCATGGTGTACGTAACTGCACTATTTTTATATGACAGCCATTTCAAGACAGCAACGTAAGAGAAGAATCTTTTGGAGTTATTTTGACATTTGCGTCATTTGGGATTGCAATGTTAGCGCTGCATTTTCTAAGGCTCTATGAAAGGATATAACCACTTGGGTCTCATTCATAGTTTTTACCAGAACCTTCCCAACACACACTCTCTGAAGTTCCTTTGCTCTACTCTTGTAAGACTTCATCTGGAGTAACGTAGAGTCCTTTGATATCCACAATAAATTTGCTAGAATTCGCCAGAATGTTTGGAAACAGTTCAGCCTTGCTTTATTCACCTCATCCAGGACTCGTCTGAGATACAGCTATTTAGATTTTACCTCTGGATGAGATTTGTCAGCCTTATGGACTTATCATCTCTTGAAGCGCATTGTTCAGAAAATAATATTTCTTTTGATATTTAGACATCAACTATCCCTTTCTTTTTGAGAGAGCCCCCTAAAAGGTGGTTGCAACACAAGGTTAAGGAAACCCCCGCATATCCTTGCCCGCCAAAGATGCCACGAATAACTCAGTCCTTCGGATCCAAAGACAGGAAAAATCTATATAAGATGACCTCAAAATCTTCAAGTGCGATGTTGAAGCTTCTGCAGTTGTGTTATGAGCATGCTCATCAAAAGCAAAGGTAATTTTATAAAGAACTAATTTTCATATGATCATTAAACAGTGGTCATATTTTGAAAAATAAATCATTGGTATTTAGTTCAAGCTTCAACGTTTTCTCAGTAGTGTATCAATGTCCTTTTTATTTGCAGAAATTTTAGACAGTTCTTAATTTTATCTTAAGCTGTTAGCTACTGGTATTTCGGTGTATTGTCATTTTAGACCATTTTATCTTTTTTGATGAGTTTAATAATTTAAGGTTGCATCTCATGCTTGATTCCGTATCATTTACGACTATTAAATATAGAGTATCAAATTATATTTGTGATCCAGTTTTACGAGTAAACAAATACCTATAATTAATAGGTAGAGGTATAATTAATTAATAGGTATAATTAATAGGACCTATTATAATAGGCCTACTCAAAGCCCTACTAAATTAAATAGGGCCACTGTATTCTCCACCACACCTTGAATATTATATTTTAGAAGTTTAAAATTAGAAACCATTCCATAAAATAAAAATGTTTACAAAAGCCAGATTTAATCAAGAAAAGCTAAAAATATTCTTACAAAAGATTAATGGGTGACAAAGTATTGATTTACCTTTTCGTTGTCTTTGAACGTTGCACATACTTAGAAATATTATTAACGAGGCAATTGATCTTCTAGCTACAAGGGTATGTTGTGCTGCGAGTACATAAAAGAGCTCATCTTCTCAACCGCGGTATGACAAACGGGCATTACATCTGAGGCGAACATGTCCCATATAACATCCGGACGTTTATGGTGGTCAAGAGCGCATCACATGCAACTTTTACACACGCCGCGGCGCGCACCTCCACCGCGCAGCAGCAGCATAGAGCTGTAAGCCGACTCGATAAAACCATAACAAAACTTATATCAGAATTTTGTACTTTTTTTGTACCTTTTTGTACCGCAAAAAGAAAATTTTGTACCCCTCTCCTTCGGAAGTTATAAGCGATTAAAAAGTCGGCTTACAGGTCTATGCCAAAAACACAAGTACTCAAAATTTGAAAACAAATTATACCACATTTTTGTACTATTTTTGTACCATTTTGTACCACCAAAAATAATTTTTGTACCGCAAAAATAAAGGCTACACAATTAAAACAAAGTCGGCTTACAGGTCTACGCCAAAAACACACATGTTCAGAATTTCGAAAAAAATTATGCTATCTTATTCTACTATTTTTGTACCCTTCAAATATGCAAATAAGAAATTTTGTACCACTCAAATAACTGCACTAATAGACAATTTTATAAAGTCGGCTTACAGGTCTACGCCAAAAACACAAGTACTTAAAATTGAAAAACAAATTATACCAAATTTTTGTACTATTTTTGTACCTTTTTGTACCACAAGAAGAAAATTTTGTACCCCTCTCCTTCGGAAGTTATAAGCAATTTAAAAGTCGGCTTACAGGTCTATGCCAAAAATACAAGTACTCAAAATTTAAAAACAAATTATACCACATTTTTGTACTATTTTTGTACCATTTTGTACCACCAAAAACAATTTTTGTACCGCGAAAATAAAGGCTACACAATTAAAACAAAGTCGGCTTACAGGTCTATGCCAAAAACACACGTGTTCAGAGTTTCGAAAAAAATATGCTATCTTATTCTACTATTTTTGTACTCTTTAAATAAAAAATTTTGTACCACTCAAATAATGGCACTATAGACAATTTTATAAAGTCGGCTTACAGGTCTATGCAAAAAACACAAGAACTTTAATAAACTGGAAAACAAATTATATTACATTTTTTTACTATTGGTATACCTTTTTGTACCACAAAAATAACATGTTGTAGCCCTCTAATTCGGAATTTGTAAGAAGACCTAAAGATTGTGGATGAAACCTTTGTTGAAGGCAAGAGATCATTATAGTGGTAACTGTGATGTTCGAGATCTTGAAGATGACGACGATGATCCAGAGTATCCAGAGAATCTGCGAAGTGACAGCAATTCGGAACTTCTTGCGGATGTTATGTAGTTTAGAAAAACAGAAAATTTTTTCTTTAAGTCATGGACAGAGTGGATTTTATGTTGTGCGAAGTATAATAGAATTTCAATAGTATTTTTCAATAGTAATAATAGAATTTTTATTATTTGAAATAATAATTACGGTGTACATTGTACGTACAATTTTTATTTTTTATTTCGGATGGCTAATTTAAGGGCGACTAAGGTCAGAAGTACCAACATTGTCGCATTTTGGTATGATTCTTATTGGAAACTTATTTCGTTTACAAAGCTTTAAGTCCGGCACGGTATTGTATGGGATGAATACTTTTTATAAGTTAATTACAAATTAAAATGAAATACGTCAAAATAATTTTTATCTGCTTCTATTGCAATTTAAATTTTTTTAAATAAATGTTGAATATGTATCAAAATTGTTATAATAAACTATATATATTTTTAAGATTACTGTTTTGGATTACCTCTACCTACGGTAACTGTTTAAAAAAAAGTTCGTCGTAAATTTTTTCCCTTTACTTACAGTAAGGCAGTTAAAATTCTAGGTGAAGATAAAAATAAGAAATCACACAAATTATTTTAGCGAAAGTTGTTCCTAATTTTGAATTTTGATTACAAAAACAGGAAAGGTAATACGGCCAAGTTTATTACAATATTTGAATGTTTATTTAAGAGACTTTAGTACCACAAGCATGCGCAAATTATTCAATGCTGCAATTAGTTTCTTTGTATCTAGCAGTTGTGTAAAAGAGGTACAAAAGTAGTAAAAAATGTTGATTCGAATTTTGAGCACTTGCGTTTTTTGTGTACACCTGTAAACCGAGTTTTCAATCGCTTATAACTTACCAAAGAGAGCGGTACTTTCTTTTGTGTGGTACAAAAAGGTACAAAAAAGTTAAAATATGAGGCATAATTAGTTTTTTCAATTTTTTATAAATTATAACTACCAATGAAGTTAGGTACAAACTTTTTTTGGTACAAAAATAGTAGAGCAAATTTCGTATAAATACTTTCGTATAAATAGAGTACTGTACTAGTGTTATTAGCGTAGAACTTTAAGCCGACTTTGTTTTAATTGTGTAGCCTTTATTTTCGCGGTACAAAAATTCTTTTTGGTGGTACAAAATGGTACAAAAATAGTACAAAAAATCTGTATAATTTGTTTTTTAATTTTTAGTACTTGTGTTTTTGGCGTAGACTTGTAAGCCGACTTTATAAAATTGTCTATAGTGCCATTATTTGAGTGGTACAAAATTTTTTATTTGTATATTTGAAGAGTAAAAAAATAGTAGAATAAGATAGCATAATTTTTTTTTGAAATTCTGAACATGTGTGTTTTTGGCGTAGACCTGTAAGCCGACTTTGTTTTAATTGTGTAGCCTTTATTTTTGCGGTACAAAAATTATTTTTGGTGGTACAAAATGGTACAAAAATAGTACAAAAATGTGGTATAATTTGTTTTTAAATTTTGAGTACTTGTATTTTTGGCATAGACCTGTAAGCCGACTTTTAAATTGCTTATAACTTCCGAAGGAGAGGGGTACAAAACTTTCTTCTTGCGGTACAAAAAGGTACAAAAATAGTACAAAAATTTGGTATAATTTGTTTTTCAATTTTAAGTACTTGTGTTTTTGGCGTAGACCTGTAAGCCGACTTTATAAAATTGTCTATTAGTGCAGTTAAATGAGTGGTACAAAATTTCTTATTTGCGTATTTGAAGGGTACAAAAATAGTAGAATAAGATAGTATAATTTTTTCGAAATTCTGAACAATATGTGTTTTTGGCGTAGACCTGTAAGCCGACTTTGTTTTAATTGTGTAGCCTTTATTTTTGCGGTACAAAAATTATTTTTGGTGGTACAAAATGGTACAAAAATAGTACAAAAATGTGGTATAATTTGTTTTCAAATTTTGAGTACTTGTGTTTTTGGCATAGACCTGTAAGCCGACTATTTAATCGCTTATAACTTCCGAAGGAGAGGGGTACAAAATTTTCTTTTTGCGGTACAAAAAGGTACAAAAAAAGTACAAAATTCTGATATAAGTTTTGTTATGGTTTTATCGATTCGGCTTACAGCTCTATGCTGCTCCGCGCAGCCTCGTTAACAGTAACAGCTGTAAATTGGGCGTCCCATTGTCTTACAAGGTTATATCTCGGGGATAATTTATAAAACGTGATGCGCGATGATTTTACAGGAAAAACTACCAGAGGCTGGATTCAAGGCGCTGTAAACGTCTGTGTAAATCCTCAATACTGAATCTGGAGGAATTTAAGTACAGCAACTGTAGTAATGGTGCTTTTCAATAGATTACCATGGTGAGAATCCTACTCTTAGTTTTTATACATTGTGTACATTTTTTAAGTCAGCGGTTGCTGTTAACACTCTGATGAAGAAGATTGGTTTCTCCCGTTTCCCATCATGGTTCTCAGTTTAACTCCATTGCCTGGGTACTCAAAAGAAAATTGCACATAGAAATTGGAAGAGTACAGGCTGTGAAAATTGGTGTTTGGAATTTTGCCTCCTAAGAAGTAAAGCAAGTCGACAAACATGTTGCAATAACTACATGTGGAGTCTACTATGATGTCCAACATTAGTGTTAGCTAAAGATTGTCAATAGAATGAGGGAATACCCAACTCCATGCATTTCAAGAGGAAAACTGCCACAACTGTTATAGCTGAGTCTTGTAAACTATTTACAACATTCCTTTCTTCTGTATTTTGTGATTTCTGAAATAACTCGTGATTTTGAGTTTGACTTCCCACACGTTATAGCATCACGCAGATTTTCTGAAAGTGATGTGGCAAAGAGCTTGCGTCTCTTGACTTATTTAAAGGGACCGGAACCAATAGTGTTCATACATCTGTTTTAAAGAATTGTACTAAAACGTTGTCCTCTTCCTTACTTTTGTATATATTGAGCTTGTTATGGCGAGACAGTGTCTTAATTCCCTCAAACCCAGATATGTTAGGGACAGACCCAATGTTGAAAATTATAGACTGGCTGTTCTTGTTCAACTTGCTTATTAATCATCTTCACCGATACCTGAGCTCTGAGTGTTTGCTTTTTGCTGATGATTCTAAGCTCTTCAGGAAAATCGCTTGTTTGGAAGACTGATCTAGTAGACTGACTTGCATAATGTCATATTCCGATGTGAGGATTAAGCTATACAACTAAATACACAAGCTATACAGCTATACAGCAGCTATATACAGCTATACAACTAAGTGCGCGTCTATGACTTTTTCTTGATTTCATCTCCGCTTCTAAAAGATTGCATTTGTCCAAAGTAGCAGTGAGAAGAAGAGTCACTATATTTAAAGATCTAGGGATAATGTTCAATCCATAATTAACCCCTAACGAGCACATAGAATTAGTTTGTATCAGAGTAAATAGAATGCTTGGATTCATTCTCTGAACTTCTAAAATTGTCCTGGGCCTCTATTCACTTGCTCCATTTTTCAAGTCCTTGGTCCGGCAAATCCTTGAGTATTGAACAATTGTGTGGTCTCCTTTCCAAAGTGGGTATTGCGATTGGCTCTGTAGAATATACAGAAGCGATTTATACGATTTCTGGATGGAAACCAGGCTTGGATTCAAATTCAATGGTTCCAATACATGATCTTCAATTGCAATATAAAGTAGCCCCTCTTGATGATCGACCCGAGTATTTTATGCATCCTTTCTGTATAATCTTTTAAATGGCCTTATTGAAGTCCCGTGTTTCTTGCCCTGATTGACTTCGAGTGCAGCTCGTCTCGAATACGCTCTAAAGACCTTTTTGAGAAACAGCATCGTCCAACTATGTTTATCACTCGACCATTCCAAGGCTTCATCGTCTGGGAAAAAACACCTTTTTTAGATATTAATTTTTTATGATTTAGTGCATGGGCATTTGCAAAACTAGGTTGTTTTGAGTTGACTATTCTGCCTTGATGAAGCTGTTAGATTTTATAAAAATACTAGTTTACTTATTGCTTGAAATCGAACAATATAATTTTGAGTAGCACAAGTCATTGCTTAAATTTTAAGTTTGGTTGTAAATCAATTTCAATGAAATTTTGTGATTATCAGTAATTATTCAAAACTACACTGATTTAAATCTGTACATTAACAGATTTTTTAAATGCTCTACCCAATTCCGATGTTATCCCAATGGGAAAATTTCAAATTGAAATTTTTGATAGTATAGTAAATTATTGCGGACATTTTCCATCACTGAATAGTACAAACAAATTCATGACGTTTCGAGATTTGGAATCTGATCTCGTATTCAGATGGAAGAAATACCTATAGAATAACAAAGTTAGTACAGTAAAACAATTATTTTTTGTCTGCCCTTTCTGTTTTCAAGTTTGGCTATGGACGTATCCAGGTTCGCTTTGTGTGTGTTTTACTGATTTTGTTATGTTCTAGGTATTTTTTTTCCTCATGAAGACGAAATCAGGTTCTAGATCTCGAAACTTCGTGAATTTGTTTTTACTAAGGCGCCTTAAAATGTTGTCAGATAGTAAAAATTTAGATAAAAGTTGTTTTTTACCAGATAGGTTAAAGTCTATGTTCTACTAGGCCTAAGTAAACCGGTGGTTTTTCAAATTAAATTTCTAGGTAACACACTGTGGTCTTTTTTACTTAAAAATAAGTTCCAGGAAGGTAAGTTCCAAACAATATGTGTAATGTAGGCTAAATGTTTGTGTGGGGACATATCCTGAGGTATCCGAACCGTAAAAAACAAACTCCTGTAGACCTAAGCTCGTTACAGTTTTGCCTTGAAAATATGTAAATTATTTGACGAGAAAACAACTGTAGCTTAATATGAAGGGACAACAAAACTGATTAATATAACATCTTAAGTTCAACAAAAAAATAATACCAGTCTACCACTAAAATATTTGGCCTTTATGAACTGGCGGGAAGCTGTTGGAAAGGCTAAAAGTGGAAAGGGGAACCAGGGTGTCAGGTACGGACTTTCATGGTTTCATGGCGGCCGCTCCCGACTGCAGTGCAGAGTTTCATTGTTGTTTATAGTGATTAAAAACTTGTGGGGAGTTCCGTGGTCCCGATTATATACATGAGATATTTTAAATTACATTATTATAAGATAATTAACTCTAATCTGTAGGACTTATTTATGTAAAAAATATAAAGGGTTTAGAACTATAACGTTATTTGGTTGATTGGCAGCGAAGATCATCTCACTTCGAACTCATCGAACTTTCTTGGTTACAATAAATTACATTATACTATAAAAAACATGATTTGTATAAAATAACATATTAGGTAAAATGACAGCCACTTGTTAGTGCAGAAGACGTGTCGAGTGGAATGGATAATCCCTTGGAGAAGGACCTGAATGGACGCTGAGCCGGGTCGTTAGACAAGATGGAGGAATATTTCTTGCTCATTGTGTTCCTTGGGTTGAGCGATGCTCCCAGCCACTTTATCTGACAAAGAAAATCTATTAGAGCGAGATACGACGAGGTCTTACAAGAGAGAACACGTATTTGTATGCGAGACAAATACAAGTAATTACAAAATGTAGAGCGAGCTCCTCGCCGAGCGCCGTCATTTGTCTAGAGGCCCATTTTTGCGAGGTGCCTCCAAGGCGTGGGATTAGACGAGATGGATTGTTGCCGTTTTATATAGACAGCCGAGGCGGGGGCTTTTCTTCTTACATCATCAACCCGTAAAGGAAGGGGGAGGAAAAACAGAGACTTGACAGTGAAATATGGCATAGATTTTCCATCCCCCTGCCTATTCGCGTCAAACCGTTTTAAGACATCTTTTTGCTCCCTTCCGCACGGTTTATCTTTTGTCTTCCTCGTCTCGTCTCCTCGTTTATCAGAAAAGTGTTGTACAGCTGTATCGGTGTCAGACCCTCGCTGCGCCCTTTGATAAGATAACGCCTGTCTAAGAAATTGTGAGATAAGATGAATGATAACGGGGCGGCAGTGAGTTGAAAACAGCAGCGCCAACATTCCATCGCTCACCTCACCGCCGCCAACAACGGATACGGAATTCATTAGGGGCGTGAATAATGATGTTTTACCCCCGACTAGTTGTCTTTTGTATGATCGCTTAGTTTGCCTAAATATTACGTCGTATGTTCAACTTGTAGCAAACTTGATGAGTGTCACAGTCCCCCTTACAAGCACTCTTTTAACGTATACAACATGAGTGAAACCTGTGCCCTGGGAAACCTCAGGCTATACCCGAAGTGGATATAAGTGCAATAGATATATTTGTCGAGAAACTTCAGGTTTTTATTTATGTCAAATAATAAGCACAAGATGATGTTATTTAATTTATCTGTTGTAAATTTAATTTGATATTTAATTTAGGTTGTGTAAAGAATTAGTTTTAATTTCAGATTCATACTTTTAATTTCGTTATCGGTTATTAAATTCATTGTCTTATGCAATTATGTTTCAGAATTGTTTTTTAGTAAGTAAAAAGTAGTGCAATCAAGGAAGTCAAACACTATAACAATGGTATATCTTCACAAAAATAAAACTTAGCCTCTATGGCATTTTAACTTATCTCCTTTTGTTTGCCCTCTAAGCAAGTTTTTAAAGGGTTTCGGGGCAGATAACAGAAAAAATTACCCCAATTTTGTCGATTTTGTAATTTGACATTTATATTTTAAGTAAAAGATTAGGTAGACCTATTGAGGGCAGTGAAATTTCAGTTCCTTCTTATTTTTATAAAAGTTTCCGCTTCCCTTCATTTTTATTGTTATTATAGAGGAACTGATTTTATATATAGTAATTTTCATTGCCGAAATTAAAAAAGTAGTTTAAATTTCCCCAGGGTACGAACGACTAGTTTAATTCCTAAACGTCTAGTTTTTCTAATGTTAAAAAAAAAAAAATACTAAAAGAATAAAATTTTCTTCAATTAACTTGAAAATTGTAAACAGCGTTACATTTGAGTTTAAAATTTAATGTTGATCTTATAGTTGGAGGCAATTTAAATTTCAAAACAACAACATTATGGCACGGTAGTTGCTGATTGACTTTTCAAATAGAATGCATAGTTTAGTTTCGTGGAAAAATCACCAGCAATCGTTGCAATATAAATTGTAATACACAATTGTACTGTGTAGGAACAGGAAGTATTTACTCTAGAACACTTAACGCTGCCTACTTTCTCTCGATTTATAACGATTTATAATTGTAATAATTGAAGAAAGTCCTTATGTTTGAATTACCTCAATTTAAATCCATTTGATAAGATAGCAATAATTTTTACATGATGGAAGATTATCTGTCATCTCACATTTTTTTGTCAATTACGTAACCTATCAATATATTTAGATAACAAAATTATTCTTTATTCACATATCAAATGTTTTATTTTCATATATTTTGTATATTAACAACTAATTGATGAACTATTTAATGTTTTGATTAAGGTAATTTTACTCTCTTCTACTCATCATAATTTTTAATAAATAGTTTTAATGTAGCAATTTTGAGTAGAGACTTAATGTAAATGCGTAAGCCTAAAAATTTAGGTTTATAATACAAGAAATGTGTTTAAGATAAACATAAAATAATAGGGAGGCGATTTATTTTCTTAAGCTAGTTACCTTCTACAGTATATATGTGTTGAAAAATAATTGGCATTCAAATAATAACGTAAAAGTTAATTTATTTTAATTTAAATAAACTGCATCTTGGTATGCAATCCCAATTAGTTGAGTGAATTTGTACACTATATATGTAATAAAATGAGTATTTGGTATGGAAAGGTTATATTTTTCTAAGTTATTAAATTTTTTTTTAAGGATAAAATGGAATACAGTTAATATATTATTGTATTTGGATGTCTTCATCAATCAAGAGTTATAAACAGATATAGTCAGATATTTTGAGTATAGTTTTGTATTTTATTATTTTAAATCCACATATTCAGTTTTAAATTGGTTTTTATCAGTGTGTAAGTAACGTTAGAACATTAGATCTATAAAATCTGAGTTCTAGAATAATAATAGCCTATAAAATACATCATAAATTAGAAGTTTTAAAGAAGGTAATAGGGAACCATCTCACCCAAATACACATTCAAATATTTTCATCGACCAATTATTTGATTGCTAATTACGAATAACTTCATCGAAGTATAAAATTATGATTTCCATTTACCACAACGAATCAATGAAATGAATCTATGCAATGTATAACTGTATACAACAAACAATTGAATTGATTAGAATTTAAAGTGATACGGACTAAATATATTACATTATAGTTTATGTGGTACGGTTTTGTCGCTCTAAATTAACTGAAAATTAGAGGTATACCAACCATACCAATTTTCAAATAGACCATTTTAATGATATTAATAATATGATAAAACATGTAGTTGATACTACCAGCACTGCAAATCCCTATGCCCACTTTGTAGTTACAGTTGAAGATATACTTAGACGTAGAGTCATTGATTGTTATTTATTTAAACTTTTTAAGCCTCCGGTTTATCGGTTTACGTCTATAAACCCTTTATACTTTATTCTTTTAGCATTCCATCATGTTATGTGCGTGTGTTTATAACTTACGAAAACATGACCATACACATGATGTACCGGGTGTCCCAGACCACTCTTACACGCCTTTTAAAATATCCACAATTAATATTTCACAAAAACAAATTAAGCCATTATAGGTAGGGCCTAAACAAGCGATCAATCCATTGATGATAATTTAAATGTACAGAGTGTACCAGAAGTAACCTATCCAGACCAGAAGTCATTAGTTTTAAATACAAACTTCCACTTTTTGTTGATTTTTTTTTTATTCTAGACATAATTTTAAGACTAATTTACAGTTTAGTGTGTATCCGTAATCCTAACGGTTTGGGAGTTAATGGTGGTAGAAGTTTTGTTTTTTCCATAATAATAACATGGGGCAAATTTTAATATCCATTAACACTGAAAAATTTACCTTTAACATAACTGTTCAAGCATAAAAATATCTTATAACATCATTTTAAATCATATTTGATCATAAAATACCGATTATCACCTAATTACTTTTAGTTTTATACATATTTAAAATAATCTCCGCCATATTGAAAAACTTATGGAAAAAAATTAAAAACATTATGACCTTAGTTAAATAATTAAATTGGTGTTAAATTTAGCCCCATGTTATTCTTAAGGGGGTGAATCTAACTACTACCTCCATTATCTCCCAACCCGTTAGGATTAGGAGTTTAAACACATTAAATAGTAAAGTTGTCTTAAAATTATGTGTAGAATCCAAACATACCTTAAAAAGTGGCGTTTCGTATTTAAAATAAATGACTGGTTAGGTTACTTTGGTACACCCTGTACATTCAGATTATCATCAATGGAAAGATTGCAACTCGTTTACCTATAATCGCACAATTTGTTTTTGGGAATAATTAATTGTGTAGATTTTAAAAGGGGTGTGCGAATGGTCTGCACACCCGGTACGTGTCCTCTATGACAGTTGTGCTATACTAAGCCCTTATGTAGCAACACATTAACACATTAAGAAATAAATAAATAACAGAACCAGCATATTATACGTAGTCATAACTGAACAATTAATTTTTTCACATTGAAAGGATTACATTCAAAGAACACAATTAACTCTTTCATTAATTGCCCTCTCACTTTGACAGACGGGGAGAGGAAGGGACGTTTTATGAGATGGAACATCGCTACACGTCAACAGTTGACACAGGGTGTGGTCACCGACAGTGACTGTCTGTGTCTTGCTCGTTCATCATACGTGTTATACTTTTGAACGACCATCGCATTTTGTAATTACCCAGCTAGCCACACCCACCGGAAATGCCGCCTCGAGTTCCGGTCAGTGAGCACACGGACATGATTGTATCTTTTACAATTTCCTTTACGAGCTGAAGAGGCCGGCTCATAATTCGATCAAGAACGCCTCTAAGATTGCCTCTATAAAGGGATTTCCTTTTCAGTACTGGTTTGTTTAGTGGCTTTGCAGCCTTTAGATGCTTTGGGGGAATATAAAATGAAATTTACTTTACTTTGCAACATTGTCTAATGAATACAACATCAAATTTATAAATACCTACCGCTAAACTCATTCTGTGTTGTTCTTTTTTTAAGAAATGTACTAATATTGTTAGCTTTATTGTTCTTTTATAATTTACATGAGCTTGCTTTCTATATTTAGGTATTTATGATAAAATATATTTGAAAAATAAATTGAACCCCTAATATAATGACTTAAAAATCGCTCTAGTAAAAGATAACTTATAACTTGAAATATAACTTTATTAATGAGTTGCAATATAATTTACATGGCCAGTTTGTTCATTCTTATAAGATAAATTAAATACTCGTTTAAGGATGTTTTAATTTTAAATCTGAAACTTGGTTTTACAGTATGATTTAATACTAGCTTTATAGTTCCTCTTGGTAAAGAATATAGTTTGATTATGCACTAATATTAAATGTTGCATTTTTTGTAACCAAACTACACAAAAATCTATGTCCAGGAAAATCCATGGGCAAAAAGTGTTTCAAAATGCTTCCACCAGTATTGACGCTTCAGTTAAAAACGCATCGCGCCGGAGGGCCGGCCCTGCCCAACTACTGTATAGCGGCCACTATCGCATCGATCCGCGTTCCTTTTAAATTATTCTCTTTGTCCGCCAAAAACTGGCCTATTTCATTACTGCGGCCGCGGTTTTTCCGAACGCTAGGAACCATCGTAATACTCCGCTGCCCCGGATTCATCGCAGATATCCTATGCATTTATTCGGTTTCGATAGTCTACCGTTGTAGAGGAATCTAGTTATTTATTTACTCTGTACCACGGCCGCATCGCCCTTTGCGCCGGTTCAAACGTATTCGACCCCACAAAGAGGATTTTTATTTGGACTTCGACTGTTCCAAACGAATTATTAAAATATAGATTGAACTGTCAAATAAACTATTCCATCGGCATTTATTTTTCAGCCGGACCCGCGTTTCTATGCTATCCACTATTTCATTCTAGGCAGCTTTTTATTAGTTTCGTTTTCCAATTCCGGCTGTTGAAATAGTAAACCCTAATGGACTGGTCGGCTGTTTGTTTATTTGCACTGTGCTATTGTTTATTTCATTTGAATAGTTCGATGACGCTTGTAATCAAAAGTTAGCATTAAAAAATATTGTTGAAGTTGAAAGAATGCTTCTGTGTTATATAATGTAGGCTACATATTCCTCCAAAACTATGAAAATTATGTTCAAAAAGGTTTTTGCAGAGTTTACATATGACTTTATAACTTTAGACTTTGAACGTAAAATTTCACAGTGGAAAAAGTAAGAAAAACAGAGGTTTTAAGATATTATTTTTTTATCTACAATATGCTTATGATTATATTAATTAATTATTATCTTACTATTTAAAATGTGAATGACCGTATGTTTGTTATACTTTCACGTGAAAACTACATAACCGATCACCAAAAATTTGTTTCAGATATTCTTGGAGGTATCCGAGGAAACATATAATGCTTTTCACACATATAAAAAATTTACAAAAGATAAAAATATTCTTTGTCAAAAAATCTTGAAATCTTATTATTTATTTATTTGTTGCTAAGAAACAAATTTAATGAAAAATTCCAATTTTAGGTATAACAGCGATTTTTTATAATAAAGGGTGAACAGCAAGTGAGCGTAGCGAACGAACTTAACCTTCGGGCGTGGCGGGTGAGGGGCGCCGGAATTCTACCCCCAGGAAAAGTACCCCCATGAAAAAACGCTACGTCATTTTGATGTCACAGGTATGGGGGTAGTTTTCCGGCCGCGAACTTTTGAAGAGAATACATTATACTCTACTTCAATCATTGGTTACACACTTTTATAATTTATTTCTATAATGAACAATTTAAGCAATGTTTTGTAAGTTTACTAGGGGTGGAAAACTACCCCCGGAATACTACCCCCAGCAAAACTACCCCCGGCAAAACTACCCCCGGATTTCTACCCCCGGAATACTACCCCCGGAATTCTACCCCCAGCAAAACTACCCCCAGCAAAACTACCCCCAATGGAGTAGACCGGGAATCCTAACCGCGAAAGTACTTCCACGTACACAATTCCTTAAGTATTTAACAATTGTTATTTTATGTACGTGTTCTGGTATTTAAAACATTTCTATTATAAAATAATAATATGTTAAATTTACATTAATACAAACTTGCCCCTCGGGTGATCTCGTTCTCTACCCTCACTCGCCGTCAAGTTCTATAATAGGCCTATGCTTTAGTTTTATATTACCAATCTTCCTTTAATCCTTTACAGGCTTTTAGCTGTGTGTTTTTGAAAATGCTTTTTTGAGTGAAAATGTAATTGTGGGTGATGGTGAGTTAATGTTATTGGTTTAATGTTATATTTTACATAACAATATAATAAATTAATGGTATTATTATCTAAGGCATTTTTTTATAAATTGTTTGGAAAAATGTGTATGCAGCAACTGATCAAAGAAAGCAGAAATTTCCTTCAAAGTTAATTTATGTTCAGGTGTTACATAATATTTATAAGATGACAATGTAGGCCCTATGTGCTTCAAACCTGAAAGTTAAATAGAGAAAAATCGGAATAATAATATATTCACAATAATCTGAAGGGATTTTGTTCACTCTGATCACTCGCCTCCTAGACGGACAAGACCTTTACTCAGCAGTAAAATTCTATTACCGTATTACTGGTTGTACTAGATATATTGAGTTATATACTTTTCAGACTATCTAAATTTACAAAAGGTGAGTAAGTTACATAAGCATAAAGTGTATCCTATCCTATACTGTAATACGAGTAAGTTATATATTTGTATGTGTGTATGTTTGCACACGGATCTCAAAAACAGCTAAAACCATTTTCTTCCATCATTGCAGATAACATAGTTTTGGGATGAATTTATTATAAATACAGGTCTCTATGACAGAAAAAATCTTATTTCTTTATAATCATTAATTCGAATTTTAAAAATTTTAACATTGGTCTTATGGAGTTAAAAAAAATAAATAATGAAAACAGTAGACTCAACTGTCAAAGTGCAGAATAGGCCTATGTGTTCCAGTATAAACATATAGTTTTGCATGGCAGCCAATTACTAAATTATTAAATAATACTATTTTATGATGAAAATAATCTATAACTTTTTTAATCGTAGGCCTACTTCATACTGCTGATTATTAATAAGAATAAAAGTAATGTAAAAGTATATAAAACAACAATTTAATTTGTATAATTACATTTGAATTTAAAAACAAAAGCATTAGAAAGAATAAAGCAAACACCAGCTAACTAAATCATTAGAATTCACGTGTTACACACTCAACATGAGTTTTAACAAATATACACGAGACCCGTAGGCCTAGGCCTACATTGAAACAGTCTGAAAGCATAGAAAAAAAGCTGAAAGGCGAGTGAGGGGAGCAAACGAGCTCGTCTTGAACAAGAAATAAGCCTTTTTGCACCAGGCTGTCTGTAAATGATATTACCATATTTTATCTATAATATTACTACTAAAAATATAACTGTTTAAGTTTACCCAGCTAATGCTTGGCCCCCAGGTACTGAAAATCATAAACCTAATATCAAAGTATATCATGGTACGGTAATGTATATATTTTATTTGATGTTAATAAAACCATACAGCTAAAAGCCTATGTAAAGGATTAAGGAAAGATAGGTTATATAAAACTAAAGCATAGGCCTATTATAGAACTTGACGGCGAGTGGGGGTAGAGAACGAGATCACCCGAGGGGCAAGTTTGTATTAATATAAACTTAACATTTCTATTATTTTATAATAGAAATGTTTTAAATAGCAGAACACGTACATAAAATAACAATTGTTAAATACTTAAGGAATTGTGTACGTGGAAGTACTTTCGCGGTTAGGATTCCCGGTCTACTCCATTGGGGGTAGTTTTGCTGGGGGTAGTTTTGCTGGGGGTAGAATTCCGGGGGTAGTTTTCCGGGGGTAGTATTCCGGGTTTAGTCCATTGGGGGTAGTTTTGCTGGGGGTAGTTTTGCTGGGGGTAGTTTTGCTGGGGGTAGTTTTGCTGGGGGTAGTTTTGCTGGGGGTAGTATTCCGGGGGTAGAATTCCGGGGGTAGAAATCCGGCTGGTGTTTGGTTTGCTATAATGTTAATTTAGAGCAACCAAATTAAATAATAATGTATTTATAAAACTGGGGGTACTTTCCGGCCGCGAGGCAAAACTCCATGCCACTTTAAGCTCCGCCCCTCGTGACGTCAAAATGACGTAGCGTTTTTTCATGGGGGTACTTTCCTGGGGGTAGAATTCCGCTACCCCGCGGGTGAGCGTGACGAACGAGCTAAATCTGACGGCGAGTAACGCTTGCAAACCCGCCGAAAAAAGTTGGTAAGTTAATATTATTTTAACTTTTCATAATTTGATCTATAACATTCAAATATGAGAATGACGATGAAAAAAAAATAAAATTAAAATGATATTGTTTATCGTAGAGTCATATCGAAGTCAAAATAAAACGAGTAGAAGAGTAAACTCAGGTTGTACCGATGTTATTTTTTATTTGGAAAATAGTTCCGTAACTTTTAACTGATTATAGTGTGTTGTGAAAAATTCTTCTAGCTCAAAATTCTGCCTGATTTTATAAAAAAGATGTATATACTTATTCTATTTGTTGGCTTTTCATCCCACGTATCCACCCTCAACAACAATAGACGAGCCATTATAGTCTAGGAGCCATTTTATCTATCACCCCCTGCTCTAGCGGGTCAGCGGCACCCCCGCGGCCGCACCCTCCACCCCGCTACAAAATGGCCTCCGCCCCCGCCTCAGATGCAATCTCGGCGGAAGACGTGCCGCAGTCCCATCCCTCAGCGTCTTGATGCGCCAAAATTATGCATAACGGGGGTTTTTATCGCGGGCGCCTGTTTTTAACTACCCCCGCCGCTTCTTGCCGCGGCCTTTAGCCATTCCTATGGTAATACGTCGCGAGCGGATGTTCACCGCTATTCTTGCGCCTAATTCCGCCCTCTCTTCTTGAATATGCAAAACACGTAGTGTTTGAGTTCAACAATTTGTGGTGAAATTTGGCAACGCGGGAACATTACGTTGAAATATGTCGGATGCTCAAATGGAGAAATGTAGCTTGAGAAGCCTGGGAAGTTTTATTTTTCTATATGGTAATGAAATGTTGTTAAAACATGAAACATAAATACGTCGTACACATTAAAGTTATAATGTACTTAACAATAAGGTATACTTGTATTTTTAATTTCTTCATAGTTTGGTGGAAGACGCACTTTGACCTAGGCCTACTTGGAAAAGAAACTGTCCTTAAAAATTCGTCTTTTTAGTAATCGAACAAGTAAAAAATATAAAAAGAACTTTTAGTATTGTGACAAGATATTATACTCGTTTAACTGACGGCGTTCTACATTTTAGTTCAAATCCTGACCCTCGGGGGTTTGGTCGAAAGTACGATATTCCTAAAACATCATCTTGGAACACGTGCTAATGTTTTTATTACTGTACTTTCAAACTACATGTACATTTTTTGTTTTAACTTACCGTGTAACAATTTATTTTTAGAATAAAAAATTCAAATAATTCATGAATTTTTAGATTAAAAGATCTTATAAAAATTAATATCACCTAATTAATTTTTTATCATATTCAATTAATATTTCGCAGCATGTGTTTAATTACGTGATCATAATTAAAGACTGTGTTGCAGTATTTAATATTTTTCGGTTACTTTATCACACATTTTTTTTCTTTTTTATGAAACACATTTAAACTATATAGCAATAAAGAATTTAATCTCATATTAACCAAATACAATACATAAACCATACATTTATTGAGTTAAAAATCGAGTTATTCATTGATAGACCACTGTAGATTTTTAGACTCAGTTTAATTATACGACATCAGCCCTGAGGTCAGATTCAATAGGAACCTACCAGACAGAATCGGTCATCTTCGTTATAACCTAATGCTTAGCAATAGATTAGTAGTTTTTGGCACCTCTGGCAGTAAAGCGAGTGGCCGATAAGGCACTATCGCCGCTGCAGCTTGCAGTTTTGGTCGTTAAACTGGTCGTATACGGTATCGCATCGATCACCCAGATTTACTTGCTACACAATGCTGAAGATCCCCATAGCATTGACACCGCCAAATCTATGTGTTTGTGGCGTTTAGCCCCTGCAACCTCCCGCAGACGATTTTAACCACGGCCACGCAGTTTTATGGGCTTCGTTCTTCGCAGGGATAGTTTTTGTATTGAATTGAAATTTTCCGTCTGTTATTAAATATGTGTGATGTAAAGAGAGATTATTTTATAAGCCGTAAATCTCTGTTGGTAAAACTAAAAACAATTGCTAAAGCAGGAATTACTTTATGAAATGAATTTCACGTTATACAGATTAAATTTATCATATTCTTAACGTTTCATTAAAACTATTATTAATTAAAAATAAAGTTATATATTTTTTAATATTTTAATATTTAGGGCATTGAATTGTTATTACAAAAGTTCCGCTCAAATGGATTAATAATAATAATAATAATAATAAAAAAAAAAAAAAACATAGAAAGGTTTATTTTTTTTACTTGTAAGTGTGTTTACTGTCTTTTGTTTAAACAAAACAAATAAAAGATAACTGACCAAATTTTTTTGTCAATCAAGGATTAAAATTTTTTTAATCTTTAAATTAACATTTTTAGTTTTACTCCCCTAAAGGAAGAGTTCAATCATGTCGTTTTAAGTTAAAATTAACTAAAAATTAGTGTTCGTCCATCCCTTCGATACTACTAGTTTCACAACATATTACCAAATAATCACATTTTTCCGTAAATCACCGTGAAATGAAGGTGGGGGTGGGGTTTCATGTCAGCGGCGCATTAGCGAGGTGGCGATGTGGGTTTTGGTTTTTATCTGACGGTGCGTGCCGTCGGGTTATGAAGAAACGTAATTGGTAGCGATAAGACCAGCTGCGTACCGAGCGACGCCGAAAAACCAGAGATTGGCGGTGCTAGTTGCCGCTAGTTGCGGTAGCCAGCGGTGGGCAACTTTCTTATCATTGGAAGTGTTGTCGAAACTGAGGCGGATAAGCTAGTTGTTTAAAACTGGGTTTGTATAACTGAGAAATGATGAATGACTACTCAGGGTAATGCAAATTGATAAATAAACATAAAAATATTATCTTTTATAAGAACATGTAGGCCTAATTTTTTACATTTGAACTTTGTTTTTAAACATTTAAATTGACGAACAACGTTGAAAAGTATTTGAAATGAGTTTAGTCTTACATTACCTTTTATTATTTAATTATTTTTATGTTTTACCAAACTTTTCGTAGGGAGTCTCACAAGAAGGTTTTTCTACTATTTTCTAGATTTATGTGTGTTTTTTGTATTTACCTGTCTCAAAAATAATGTGGCATAGGTGAATTTCAAAAAATTTTTTCTCGTTATCAAGTAGGTCGAAGGTTTAGGAATAAGAAGGGAATAAAAAGTCTAGCTTATTGTTCCATTTTACCCTCAACGCTGGGGGACTTTTCTAAATGTAACACCTGGTTAAAACGGCTGCACTTCCAAATCTAAAAAATATCTGCATCAAAGAAGCCATCTGCTTAATCTTCTAAACTAGATTTCGCACTAGATCCCAACCGATCTAGCCATTCTATCCGGGCCACAAATCATGTGTCATTTCGCAAACGTGGGAGTCTTGGTGATTCTGGAACGGGACGAAACTGGTCTGGCCCCGGCAAGTGTGGGCCAGCGTTTAGCATTCAGCATTTAGCACGGAGTCCCGATTAATCAGGGTATTTCTCACGTGTCCAGAGCTGATTAATGACTTGTCCGGCTGTCCGGCTGTCCGGCTGTCCGGCTGTCCGCTGTCCGGCCCCCTCCCCCGTCCCACCGCCCCGCCGCCCCGAGGCCGCCGGGAGTGGACATTTGAATATCAAAACGGGCCGATGTTTGACCGCGCGGTCACTGGGCCAACGGTCAAAACTGCCATTCAAAAATATTAATAACTCTGTTATCGCCTCCGTGGCTCCAGTGTCCGGCGAGGAGGATCATGGGGCAGCGTCGCGGGAGTTGGGGGAAACGCTTGTTCTTGACCATTTCTGTTGCACGCTCATTAGCTACGGAAGTGGCCAGTGTGAATGGTAATTCCATATGTAAATGGTGCCTCGCGGAACTTTAAGGCAGAATGAATCAATGTGTAATGAAATATATTGGGATGTATTCTAAAAATTTACAAAAAAAAACCTGCAATATTTTGAGGGTCTGTGTTTTGATGCCCATTCTATAATTACATTTAAAGAATCACGAGCAATTCTTTGTTGAGGAAATTTAGTGTAAACCGGTGTATATGCTTACAGAAGATAATATTAAAACCGGAATATTTATAAAAACATTATGCTTTATCAACATGAATTTATATATTAAACTAAAGTTCTTAAATTTTTCTTATCAACCACTACTTTTAAATAAAGTCTCATTTTAACAGAATCAATAGAAATAGTTGTGTTTTTTTATTTTATTTTTTTTAATTTTTTTTTTTAACTTAGTAATATTAATTTCAAATTCACTATAATGTACAGAGATGTAATAAAAACACCAAATATTCAATACAAATCTGCAGTTTATGAAATACTTTATTTCCCTTATTTCAAAAAGCATTTAATTCGTATTACTCATTTACTTATTTGAAATAATACACAAAGGTTACAAACATGTGTATATAACTTATCCCTTTTTAGCCTCTTTTAGCATTGCTGCAAAAGCCTCTTCACGCTTGTCGGCAAGTCCAAAAATGTCAGACTATTTTTAAATTATTAATTCATGGAATCAGTATATATATTACATTCAAGTTGGACATTACAATCGTTATATTCGATTGAGGAGAACTTAAATTTTAAATAACATATGTTTAAAATAATATGGTATGTATTATTTAACACTAATTTCTTAAGGGGAAATGTCAACAACCTTTTTGTAGATGGCAAAACATATTTTTAAATAAACTGTATTTTACTTTGACAAGAAATACAAGACAGAGACTCAAGGATAAAGAGTTAACTTATAGTTATAGTGAGTTTTTGTGCTTATTCCTAGCCTGGGAGTGAGCAGGATGTAGGATGTGCGGAAGTGGAGACTAGGTGTCCCAGTTCGGCATGGAAGGGTTGGGGCCGCGACGGGGCCAAAAATGGGGATGTCCCCCAGTGGTCAAACTGGTCAGACCTGGTCAGGCCGGTAACGGTACACACACTGATATTATTTAACCTTTCCTTTATAGTAAGGGGGAGATAAAAGGGTGATACTGCCAGTACTGAAAACATTCGGTTGGGATCTGCCGTCCCGTTATACGAAACCCAACTTGAAAATGAATCCTTGGATGGGTTATTTTAGTTATTTATGTATGAGACACATTTTTATAATAGAGAACTATTAAGCATTCCGTCCTCTATGATAATACCTAATAATAATAATAATGAATGTGTATTAATTTATCTAAAATTATAAAAAGAGCCACAGATATAAAATTACTATGTAAATGGCATTTCTTGATTTAAATAAATAAACTGTTTTATTATATATTACATGATGTGGTCTATATAATTAAATGATTTACTTGTTATTGAAGTTTGTGGTTGAGGTTTAAATGGTGTAAAATGTAACCTATTACAGAATCACAACCTCCTATAAAAAAACCAAAATTGCATAGTTTTAATTTTTTAACTATAGCTGTCGACTAAATAAAAGAAATCAATAACCCCTTACTTAAAAATGGAGAAAATATATGTTTTTTGGATAGTTGAAAATCATTTTTTAAATTATAATTCCTAACCATATAGAAACTTTCTTATAACTATCAAGATCAAGTATTACTAGTAATTTTTAAGGTCGCAGTCCTAAAAATAACTCAATTAAGAATATAAACATGAAAAACCTTTTTTAAAAATAAGATAGTTGTTGAAATTAAGTGTCGAATAATCCAGAACGAACTCCTTTTAGGTGAGCCTACTCAACACCGAAAGTTATTTTAATAATAGTGTTTGATGTGAATTTCTATCTCCACACATATATTCGACAACCATGTAACACCAATGCCAGTTATTTTCCCCTGATAACCTTCGAACCCGGTCAGTCATGCCGGCACCCATGCCAGGGTGCGAGTGGACGATGTTCGCCGCTCGGGTAGTAGCGGCAGGCAAGGTGTCCACCGGGCAATCCCGTTGTCTATTGCCCCTCGGCCCTACTGGCCACTGCCACTTCTACCTCTACTACTACTTCTACACCGGTCTACAGTCTACAACGGTGAGTCACAGTCCTCTACGCCGGCCTGCCTCACGCGCAGGTAATGTACCTTAGTCTCCACAATTTTTAGTTTTCGCCCTTCTTTTGGCAATTTTTTATTTCTTCATTGGTTAATTATTTGTGTGTTGACGTAGGTTATTAGTAGTACATATGGAAAGGGCTTCTGTTATATTTAAATTAGACATATAGTTTTATCCCAGTAATATTACTGTAGTTTTTTTATAGAGTTTAACAGCTGATGTTTTTATTCTTTACCATAAACCTTTTAAATAAAATGCTATACAATATTTATTAAACAGCTAGAAACGTTTTCGTTTGTTTTCGTTTACACTTTAAGTTCAACAACTACTCTTTATGCTCCTCATAAATTTAAGTTGTAAATTATTGAAAAATAACAAATAACAAAATGAGTAAGTTAGTTACAACATACGGATTAATTAAGTTTCTTCAACAAATAAATGTCGATACTTTAAGAAACACAAAATCCACCACAAGAAAAAAGTTTTATTAATCGTTAGTAAACCAATAAAATACAAAAAATAAACAACCTTGATTCAAAATTGTATGTAAGGACGAATATTTAGGATAAAAGAAATTTTCAAATAAGAAATCTAACATTTTTGCATTTAGTAAATTTTTAGTTGGAAAAACTATCAGAAGAATTTGAACCATAAAAAAACGAAAACCGAACTAGGTGCTGGGCGACAAGTGTCGACTAGGGGATGCTCCGGCAGGTACGGGGTCTCACACATTAGCCTTTTGTTCTTTTGTTTTTGCCCCTCCGAAAAACAAAAGCGCCGCTCATCGCCTCTTAATGAGTCCGGTTTTTGCCTCCATTCATCGTCACCTGTGATGTGAACTCTTCACTTGACACTGGGTCCCATCCGACACATGCTTGTCTCACTGACTGTTAACTCTTAACTTTTTATATTTATCTCAATTTAATGACATTTTTATTTTATCGCTGAAATTATTAGTCAATTATTATAGTTATTTTAAACAAAAATTCATAAATTTAATTTGTTGAAGAGATTTGAATTTTATAAACCTACTTAGAATATTGTAGTGTTTTTAATTAAAATAATTGTAATAAATTAATGATTAGGCCTACAAAAAAACTTAAAGATTTGGGGTGACAACTTTAGCCTAACTTAAAAACTCTGAAAAGCTTTTATATTAACGTTTAATAAATGATCATTGTAGTTACCGCAATAAATAAAGATAGAATTATTTTGAACCGTTGAAAGAAAATGATGTATTATTGTTTATATAAAATAATAGAACAACTCTAAAATCTTTCTGTGTTGAAACAACTTTCAAAGTTTATTGATATTTATTTTAACGGCGATAAGAGATATTTGTCTTTCTACTTTTAGTAAAAATTAAGAGCCAATCTCTATCTTAATTAGTTAATTTTAAAACACGATTCCCGTAAACCTCTGCAGCAATCAAACTCGCCAAACGGCCTCGAGGCGGCATTCGGAAAACGTCATGAGTAGCCTACACGGGCACAGGTAGAGCGGAACCATAATGAATGATTTTTTACCCTCTTGTTTTGCTTTGATTAAATAGTTATAAAAACTAAATGAACAGATATATGCAATTTTCGTACTCTCAATTCGGGTTGCCTTGAAATTATTTGTATTTTATTTACATCAAATATAATATATAGGATTTGTGTAGCGATTGTCATTTAACTAAAGACTATTACCTATTGTTATTGTTTTAAGTTAATTATTATGTCAAATTAAAAATAAATTACAAATAACTTGTAAATCTGTATTTTCTTACTTCACTATTTTATATCATAAAAAACTAAATAGCCTATTATGAAAATTTGAACATTTTTATTTATTTATTTTGCTTAAAAAATCAATGCACTTCTAAATCACAATTAATTTTTAATATAAAAACTTTCTTGATAAGCATTATTATTTAGGTGTTCGTCATACCAGACACTGTAGACTGAAAAGGAATGAAAATATTGATCATTGGAGAACTTTAAAAGCATGAGTATTTTTATACTGGAATATCATACAAAAAGAAAATTAAAATATAATCTTTTACAAAACTTTACAAATATTAAAATTTTAGAGTATAAAAAAATCACAAGGCACTGTTTTTAAATTCAACTTTTGCTAGATCTTTTTTTAAAATCGGTGATTCATCTCTGTGAATATAAAAAATACCCTTATGTTTATCATATAAAAAATTCACCGAATAGTTTAAGTACATAACATAGTGAAAAGGGAAATCATATTGAGTATCAGCTTTTTAATATAAAGGATTTGGCAAAACTTTAATTATGTCATTCACCTGTTGTTGACAAATAAATGCATAGTAAGCAGTGTGTGCGTGTATGAGAGAGATTGAGGGGGGGAGTATGTAGAGAGAGAGGGAGAGACAGAACGAAAGTGAGGTAAGTGCGGTTAGCCTAGAGTGAGTGTAGGTTAGCTTCTCCCGTTTAAGCCCTACTTGAATCCTTTAGTCTTTTTAAGTTGTATCAACTCGATGTAATCCAAAGGCAACTATTAAATTAACAAAGGTGTAGAGAGTATAAAAGTAGTATTTTCATTGGAGTTTTTACGTAATATCGTTCACTAATTTCGAAACAATGTTGCAAAACTTAAATAAAAACTATATATAAACTCATAGCATTACGTCTCGTATTTTCTACGGCTATAATACAAAAAAACCATACGCTGTGGGCACCAGGAAAAACTAAAATAGTTTATTAAAATCAATAATATTGACAAACTCGACGATAAAAGTTTTATCGCCAAAACAATAAATACACGATGATGATGTATCAATGAAGTTAGAGGCCGGTTATTGGCTCGAAACAACAACAGTGTAGAGAGACACAAAGTCCTTTGTGGCCGGCCAGACTATCTGTTTGTCTGTCTGTCTGCTGCGTGCGGCAGCGGCTTTGAAATTTTGTAACACCACCCTAATCATTTAAGTAAACATATGTTATGAAAATAGACAATTGTATTTAATTTGTAGCAAGTTTAACTTAAATTAAAGTGCTATTAAAAATATTACCTAGATAAGCTATAAAGTAACATTACATTTTTTTTAATTTATTTTAAACGTTTTAAATTTATATTATGGATATTGTAAAAAGGAAATTATTAGTACAATGCAAATTTAATGAGTAGCGTCTGGTTATCTATGAAAGGTTTTAATCGATTTTCAACAAAAATAATAACTAACTTTATGGTTTAGTGTGAAAGATCGTTAAAAAAAACAACATATAATATTCAGTGTGTAGGTATTCATGATAAATCATCTCCCTACATAGGTGTTGTCATTAAATTGTTTCTCAGAAAAGTAGGGCACATACTTAATAACATGTTTTCTACTTCTCAATCAAAGAGGAAAATGAATAGCTGAAAGTGTCGACGCCATATTGTCGCTGCCCGAGAGAATTGCTCTCGTCATAAGTTTAATTAAAATTCTTGAGACGAAAGAAGGGCGCAATAATAAGTAGAAATCGCGAAGAAAGAGAGGGCGGGGAGGAATTCATTTGGGGCCCGGGGCAGCCGAGTCATTATTTGCTCGCATCTCTTCTTCCATCATTGTTAATTTCCAATTAAAGGGAGAATTGTGCCTCCTTTGAAGAAATACAAAATGGAGAGCTCGACTCCCCTCGCAGAAAAGTTTAGAGTCGCCCCACACCTCTTTCTCTTCCTTGCCGCTCTTTGTTTTCAGCTCCGACGAGGAGTCGGGGATCGATAACGACTGAAACTCTTGTTTGCTCAGGACTTTTATAAGGAGAAAAATAATTTCTGTTAATGAACTGACGCAAAAGATACTTCGTTTTTAACTGAAGAAGGCATTGCTTAGCCCCAATTTAAAATTAGTTTTAAACCACTTTTCCAACGGCTTTTTATGCGAGTTATGATCCATAGGAAAAATTTAAGGTCCATCCTTTTTCTTATGTGTTTTTTTACTTGTTTAAAGTATTTTAAGTTTTGAATGCTACTAGACAAAAGATTTTTCAAAGAGAACACCACAATAGCATCGTAAATATGTCATAGTTTAAATAAGTTAATCGTCATACTACATTTTCCTGATTGAAATATGAATACCACTTGTTTAAAACTGATAATATGTCATACAGGACTGAAACAGTATGATTTCGAAATTACACTCAAGAGTAGAAACGCTTTGTTCCCTTGGGACAAGGAGGGAGGTCAAAAATGACCTCATCATAAGGGCAGTTCGATGTCCCTCGCAACAAAATTCTAAAGTATTCATCTCCGATGAAACCCGATCCTACTACTCAAGTATTTCCGTGTCGTGGACCCTACTTCCCAAATGTCGGTGGCATTGTGTTTCGAATAACATGGGGGTGGAAAATGAATCTATTATGTCTGTTGTAATGATGAAAACTGAGGCCGTCACTGTCAAATTGATTCATTTAAAGATACTTTTGATACCATTGAAATATAAGAGAGATGGTGAAACGCACTGTTGATTTACTTTTGTGCTTTAATTTATCTAGAGATGTTTTGAATATCACACTTTTTAAGAGAATTTTTCATTTTATTTTCACATGTAGAGACTTTAATAATTGTTGTGTAAAAGTTTTGCAATACTTTATAAATTAATTTAATACACTATTAATTAAAATTCTATATTAATTTTTTATATAATTATAAATTACTTTTAAATGTACTGTTAACCTCCGTATTACAACGTTGCGGAGATCTAACTAACCTTAATCCCTTTCAAATTTTCATCCTACATAAACTCGTTTCTCAGTTTTTACTTCTAATTAGGACTTCATTTGACAGAGGCACAAGTCAAGTTGGCTGTATTAGCCGTTATAAAGTTTTGTAAATTCAATAAGCCCCAACACCCCCCCCCCCCTACCGAAATGAACTCGGGCCGTTCGCTGCTTCGTCTATAGTTGCTCCATTTATTATGTCTGCCAGAGAGGATAATTATTGTTTCTTCGTAAGCCTTATCAGTTTCTTACATCCGACATTTTGAAGCCTTCCCCAAAATATATGGGGTAGTAGTTTACCCGGCATACTCCCCACCCTAACGCCAATCAAGGCTTCCGCTGTTCTTTTTTATTAAATATAGCGTGTTCGTTTGCAAAACAACCAGAGGAAAATACAAATTATATTACTTTTTAGCATTTATATTATTTATAAATTAATATAATATGTTCGATATAAATAATAAAAGTATGAAACTTATTTATTTATATACTCGTATGAGCAAATCGTTGTTAATATTGTAAAGAATAAACACGATTACCCTTTTTGAAACATTAATTTTTATTGCACTGACATATTTCGACTTTAAGTAATATTCAAATTGTCGTATACATGTTTAATGAATTTGTTTCCCTGCACGTTAGACGTGATTAGTAGTGCACTTGCAATATACAATAAGATAACTTTTGCAGGTAACGTTAGAGATTTAATCAAGTGCATACAGAAATCAAACGATGTGTACAAAGTTATAACATATTTCGATAAGTATCATCATATTAGACTGTTCAGAGAACCGTTTAAAATATTTTGTCGTCGAGAATGAAAGTTTAAATTCCTTTGTAAGTGTAGGCTAGACAAAAATGTTTTTCAAGATAAGAATACTTTGTAAACTAATAAATTTCTATGAATAAATACAATTAAATTATTTTCTGAAGCGACTTGATGCCTCTACTGTATAAAAGTTGAACGAAACTTAATTTACATGATGCTATTTTTACAATATTAATCTACTCACCTATATCTAAATCTAGTTTAGTTGTCTGTTAAAAAAAAATTAAATATAGTATTCAGTATAATAATACAGTAGAGGATGGAATAATTCCTTAAACTTTATCGTACAAAGACTGAGATCTTTCAGTGCCGTGTTTTAAACCAACTCGCCCTTTGAGGAGACTCCGTCTTAATTTTAGCCCCTTTTTCAAATTGATCTTGAGCTCCTTACATTTTCAGTCGCTTTGTTTTGATATTCCACCCCTCCCTGACGAGCGCCCCTTGAGTCTTTTCTCTCATTTTCTCAACTTATTTTTCTCCGCGCCCCTTTTGAACAAGAGAAATGTCAGGGGGAGGGAAGTTTGAATTTCGTTTTCCGAGCGAAACCTTCACACTTCGTTAATCTTTATAGATGATGACGGCCTCCCCGACCCTTCAAGAAAATAGAAAATGAACCTGCCATCTTTTCCTTAGACCCTTTCGTTTTATTATCAGCCTCCCTCCCTGAAAATTAGACTAAAACTCATCTTCTTTCCTTTTACTTGAATGCGTTTCCAACTCCCGTTCTCTCGAACCCCTCCCTCAACCCCCTTTCCCTCCCTTCTTGGTTGCCAACCTCCCCTTTCTTTCATTACCAAGAAAGTTTAATGGAAAAATACGCCGTTCTTTTTTTATAAACTAATGAGTTCCACCAGCAAAATAAACTGAATTAATAAATGATTATCCTTTTTTAATTTCGTGTAGTATGTATTGCATCTGGTTTATTAACATGATTACCGTATACTAAAATTATTATAAAAGGATTGATATTGTAGAACTTAACTTATGAATCTTATATACTCTAAAACAAGTAGTCTACTATTTGTCCAGAAAAAAATTCTGCCCAAGCATTTTTGACGTTTTAAGGAGAAGGTTTTGACCACGAGGAATCAATTGGAGTTGGCCCCATGCTCAGGAAAATGGTTTTCGTCATAGAGCCCTTCAAAGTTCCCATGGAGATTTAGTGCAGCATGCACCCTCTGGTCTGGCGAGTAAGCAAAGCGAAGAAAGTTACTTGCGATATTCGGTGGTGCTTTGTGGTTCTTCGAGTAAAATCGATTGGAACAGGATATTTGTCATTCAAAAGTAAGCAATCAGAGCTATCTGTAGGCTACGGCCTATGGACTCTTGCGAAGAGAAATTTAAAGAGCTTCAAATCATGACACTCCCTTCACTTTACCTTTTTGAAGTTATCAATTATGTAAAAGAAAATAATTTGATAGAGGCTTATAGTCATTCTTACTTCACTAGAAACCGTAATGTCAATCCATCTGTTCAGCATAACTTAAAACTTTTTGAAACAAAACCCAGTTAGCTTGGTGTTAAATATTTTTCTCAATTACCGACAACAATCAAGAATATTGAAAATTTGAACAGTTTTAAGAAGAAACTCAGGCAGTACCTCATCGATAAGTGCTACTATGATCTACCACCTTTTCAATAATCCTGATTTTTCTCCCGGTCATTCATTACTACACCCACTCCCCAACCTTACTACAACCTGATTGGACAGCGTCAGGAGTTGACGGCCAAGTTTTAGCCTACTACAAGAAAATTAAGGCCGGGTCCCATGCCTTCGTGGTCTACGGGACGGACATAGGAGGTAACAGGTAAGAAGTTCGTTTAAAAAACGAAGCGGACGAGTGAGCAAACGAGCTTTGTCTGAGAAAGCCTTGCATGGCACACTGTGATTTTTCCGAGCATAAGGTCGGCCCCTTTTGTACTAATTATACTAAATATTAACTTTTTTGTTGGAATATTGCTGGACCTTCTTAATAATAATGATACCATTATAAATAAAATGTGATTGAATGGGTTTATTAAGTTAATGTTCAGTACAATTCTTAAATTATAAAATAATTGTAAAATATTACACATGCACGTAAATTTTAAATATGGTGTTCAATAAAGTGTCAGATTATAAATATTAAAGACCTAATGCTAATGTGTAATAGTACTAAAATATTTCTTACCGGATTAAAGTGTAAGGTAAAATGTTTTCTAGTTCATTTAGTTCAGGAATACAATTTAGTGCCAGACATATTGCCTTAATTGAGTGTTTAGGTATACTTTATCATATCAACTGCTACAAAAACCTAATTAAAATTATGTGTCCACCAAATGTAGACAAATAAAATTGAAATTAGTTTAAGTTTTCCTTCGTAAAAGATTTATATGTTTTTTTAAATTACATTTTGGCTCGTCCAGAATTTTAGATTTAAATTATGAAAAACTATACTGTGGTTCTATAATATACCCTAATATAAAACATAAACAGTTTGGGAAGCATTCAAAAATAACAATATATTTATATTTTTAATTATTAGTTAATATTTGTCGTTAAGCATGGGAAAACACTAGAATTAATTTTTCTAACGATAGAACTACCGTAGTTAATGTTTTATATGCAGTAATAGTTCATTTTTAAAGGCTGAACAGTATAATCTATAACGTATTAAACTCATTTTTAACAGACTGAGGTTTCAACTCTTAAAAAAAAGTATTATTTTCCGGCCACTTCACTCCATTTTAATTAATTTCCCTTCAAAACCACGCGAATAAAATAATCTAAATTGATTTTAAAGAAAAAAAGTTGAAAAGGTTAAAAACATTGGTGTTATCTTGATTTAAATTTCTTGACTCAAGTGGCCTCCAGAGTAAGTCCTCCATCTTTTTTCATGGCTCCGACGCGCCACCGCCCCCGCCTCGGTCTCCCCTAGTCTTGCACCCTCAGCGAGTGCATCACGCAATTGGACGAGTGCTGAAAAAACATGGGTCCGTATTGATCGGGTGCAATAATGGGCCGATGCACCCCTAACTGCACGCTGCACAAAACTGCATCCACGGGGCAGGGGCTGGGGTGGCGCATGAAATATTGGCTTTTTGTTGTCGACGCTGTCGAGCGTGGATAGAAAACTAGTGAAATGCCTCCCCCTTCGTAGGTTTTATGTTATAGAATTTTTCACATATGAAAATTAAAACATATTTATTAATTTTTACATTATTGTGAAAGCAAATGGAAAGAACAATAAAAACCATGAATAAAAAAACATGTTTTCCAAAAAAACTTGAGTTAAAATGGCCAATTTAAACAATTACTAAACACAACAGTTCAGAAAAAGCCAAGATTCAATACCAAACATTACATTACTACCAAACAGATAAATAAGCGTAAAAATAGTTACAGCGTATGATATTAAGTTGTTGATAGAAATTCCAAGATATAAACAAACATTAAAATACACTCTTTGTTTTGACCAAATTTATACAGGCAATAATTAAGTAAAGATTAAAGAGTAAGAGTTATAAAGTTAAAATAATAATTTAATACCATAAATTAATATATTTTTATTACAAAACTAAACCCCTAATGGAATAAACATTAGGTTTTTATTTAACTTTAATCGATAGATATAAGAATGTGATTTTTATTTTATTGAGTCAATTGAAAAACTTATGTTGCAATTCAAATAATTGAAGATAATATTTTTACTTTCTTAACTGATGTTTCACTATAGTACCCTATACTCTAATACGAATAAGGTATGTATGTATGTATTTTTGCACACGGATTTCGTAAACGGCTATAACGATTGTTTTTAAACTTTGCAAATGCTTAATGCTGGTATAAATGAAATATTAATGCCAAAAAGTCGTTATAATCTTTAATTGAAATTAAAAAAATCGTTAGCATTGGTCTTATGGGATAAAAAAATGAAGACAGCTGACTCAACTGTCAAAGTACAGACTACAAAAAGTGTTCGTTCCAGTACAAAAAAAGTGATTTTGCATTGTATCCAGTTACTAAATGACAATATGATAAAAATTATTTCTCATTTTCAAAATCATACTAATACAAATAATTATGAATGTTTATATAAATGAAACTAAAGTAAAACTGTAAAACAATTAAGAAATTTGTAGAATTGAAATTAAATTTTAAAAAATTATTTACATTGATTAAATCAGCTGTGAACCAAAGAATTAGAATACAAGTGTTACAGATTGAACATGTGGTTCAACAAATGTACACCAGAATGCAGCAACCTTAGGCCTACATAAGACAGTCTGAAAGGCGAGTGAGCGAAGAGAACGAGCTCGTCATGAATTGAATCAGGCCTTCTTGTATTAGCATTTTAGTGCACCGCCTGTAACTGATATTACTACAAAGAATTTTTTTTTGTTTTCCGAGAAAATTCTCGGTCACAGGTACATGTTATTTATTGGCTCAACACTCAAACATGTAGAGTAGTCTTTACAAAACTTTTACTGACAAAACGAAAACATTTCATTAATATATAAACATCGATTATAAAGATAATACACTTTTTATGGTGCAGTGATTTAAATAATTTTTTTACAGGAATGTGACTTTAGATAAAGAGCTTTAAAAAGAATAAACCAACACTAATTTTCGACTACACTGGTGTATAAATAATGATAACACTATTTTACATTTTACATGAAAACTCATTTCTCCATAAAATTTGTTCGCATTATTAAAATAGAAGTTCGCTGGTTTATGTCAAACTATATTTCCTGTCATCACTATAAAATCACGCAGGGAGAGCGAACATGGTGGTTTAAAATTAATAATAGGTCTAGTAATTTGGTCTATTCGACCTAGCCAGATTCCGAAATAAGCAAATATTTAATATACGCTGCTACATAGATTAATATTGGAAACAATTTCTTTATGGAATTTAATTTAAAAGCTGTCCCTAGTGAATTGAACCAATGAATTATATAATTTTTATTGTTACTGTAATACTGAAATATAATAGGCCTATGTTTTCATGTAAATGAGATAACTATGTACTTTTTGATTCTTTAATAAGACGTATTGAACTAGTTAATCCATTATAAAAATAACTTTTATATAGGTCATTACAAAATATAAATGATTAAGCATTTTACTTCAGTGCATGTAACAGAATAGTCCCGTGAAGTAGCCTACGACAGTAAACATTCACTATTTATTATAACCATTTTTAACGATTGCTTTTTATGTATAGGGAAACTTATTATTTCTCAAAACGTGTTTTTATGTTTTACTTAACAATTAAACTTGTCTGATTAGATTTAATATCGGATTTGATTTTGAACCTTGTGGTGGAAATGGTAGTTTTTGAAAGGGAAGTTGGGACCGGCACAGCTGTGGGATGTCGGCAACTAACTAATTGGTTTATTTCGACAATTGGACGAGGGAGGCGAGAAACTTTTGAGGGGACGAAGACTGTCTTTATGAAACTGAGATGGCGGAAAACATATCCAGCGATTGGCGTAAGGAATAAGTAATCAAGAAGGCGTCGGGGTGGGAACAGCGATGGGAGGTGGGAGGGGTGTAGGAAGAGAGGCTGAGGTACAATAACCCACTAATTACTTTTAATTATTTTCTAAGATTACAGTCTTGCGACGATCAAAAATCCCTGACGTCATCGCGACGAGCAGTTTTAATTGAATAAATATTTTCGATGGGTGGGGAGAAAATAGATCCAATTTCCATCAGAATCTTAACGAGGAAGGCTTATGTCAGTCGGCTCGCTGAGCAATTACATGTCGGAAATTATTTCTTGTAATTCTTGAAGTATGCTTTGCGCCCCTCCCCCCTCCCTGCTAGTCTATCGGCCTCCTTAACCGTAAGTGCAATATTTTGGTGCTCTTTTTCGCTTTTCAATTTGAATTTTATTTATTAAAAATTTAAAAAAATATGGATGACTAAAATAAAAGTCCATATTTATAATATATTTGTAGGTATGTTCATTTAACTTGCGTATTTGTTGGACTTAGGTAATGGTCCTATAGTCTATATATACTTCATTTAAAAATAAACAAAAAATAAAGTACCTGCCAAAATAAATTGTTTGATATTACGATGGTTCAGCAATACAAATATAAAAATAACATGTAATTTATATTATATACGTGTAACTAAATTTCCAACGTTCTTAGTCATTTACACGTACAACTGTAGGCTTAAGGTTGCATGGCTGAGGGGTTCAAAGTCGCACTTACGATTGGTGATGAAATTAATAGGTACAGTAGCAGTAATCTAAAATGAACAAAATATTAAACATCATTTCGATAATACATATTTAATTTGTTTAATTTCAACCAAAACAAAATTAGTTTGAAAATACCATGATTCGAGAGATTATAACAATGTACATGATACAATCACAAAAATCTACTGCATTCTGAAGGAAAGAAGAGCTTGTTAAAAATATATATTGTTTTAAATTATTAACAAGATATTTTTGTAATATCGCTATGGATCCATTAAATTAACAAACTGCAACTAAACACAGCAATTATTGAATACTCCATGAAATTCAACAAATTCGAATTTAATAAGTGTACTTTATTTTCATCGTATACTAAGTTTTACTATACACAAAGGCATAGGCAAAGATAAATTCGGTAACTAAATCTTAACTCTGACTATAAACGATAGACTATCCGAAGATATTGTTCACTGGTTTATATTCCAGCGATTAGGCACAAGTAAGCGTTTAAGCTGAATTTCGGCAGAGAAGCTAGCAGATAAGAAAGGCCTTTGATCAAGATATAATGAAGACGCCGAAAAACAAAGGCTTTTGCTAATGAGCGCTTTTCTTAACGCCTCATTTTGCTCGCGTCGCGACAAGACGAAGCGGGTGAAAAATGCGAACCGCGCCGCGACGCTGGGGTAAGGCGACGCCGACGCCTCATCCCGCGCGGGCTCGTTTATCCACATTTTAATGAGATGACTTGAGTCATATTCCGAGATGCCTTGTTAGGTGTTGGTTACCTTCTGCAAGAAGGCTATCGTTCCATAGAAAGCCCAAATAAAACAGTTTTCATAAACTGTCTTGTGAAAATAAAAAACAAATGAAAAAATTGAGGTTTTCCATTTAGTATAAGGTCCACAGTAATGTCGAAGTTTGCAATCCAATGCCACAAACATTTGACACGACAGCATAAACCTCGAGCGCTACTTCTGTTGTTAAAAACCAAATACTTTAATTCAAAATGGCTGGAAGATTTTTCTTAAAGTAGTTTTTAGCTGTAGTTACCAAAATTTATAAAATTCCATTTTATTCCTCTAAACTATTTAAGGTTTGTAACGTTTTCTTAATAACTATTTAGTTATGTTTTTAACAAATTGTGACTATTTACTAGTATTTAAGTTATGTTTTGCTCTACGCTTCATTGTTTTATATGGAATCTTATACTTTTTATCGGAAAAGTAGTGACCAAAATAACAATTTTATGTTAAAAGTCAAAGATATTCTTTAGGAAGGGAATAAATGCCCCATTAATAAAAGATATTCCTTGTCTACAATACTAACAGTATTTTAGAGATGGTTAAAACTAACTAAGAACTTAGACTGATAATCGAATAATCACATGCGGATTTCAATATGTACTCGGTGCAAATACTGAGAAAATCAATTAAACGTGTAATTCGTAGCCTAAAAGTGCTTAAGGGGATTTGAGAAATCAGATTTAGATTTATACAATGATCACACACACATACAGTTTGTACAAATTATAGGATTCAATAGATTAGTTTACATTTCGGAATTAAAGGTAGGTTTGATGATTAACAGAAACAGTGATCGCTATAGGGTATAGCACGGTTGGAATTGTGACAACTTATAGCCATTAATACCGACCAAATGGAAAAATGCATCAGAGTGATTGACTTGTCACAATCACTTGCTTGATTATTTTTAACTATAATTAGTGTATGATGAAGCGTAAAAATTCAAATTGAATAATTTCCAAAACCTACATTTAATTTCTCTAATACTCTACTTTATTTAAGTAGATAAATTGTAATTAAACTTTTTCTACTTCAACTAACAATGAATTAATGAATGTTGAGTATGACTTATTAAGATTTCATTGAAATTTGTCATAATTTATTATTTATAATTATTTAATACTCTAAGGTTTTTTTAAACTCCTCTTTCTATCTTCAATCAATTTTAAAGATTTTTGTGTCTTTGTCTATTGTTTAGTCTGTAATTATTCTGCTCAAAATTGATGCGAATAGGACATAAAATAAAAGCGCTATCCACCATTGAAGTATATACCATTAAATAACATAAGGATTGTGTTGAGCATTTTAAAGATCTATTGATTTACAGCTGTAAATAGGTGTAGTTTTTGTGATTACTGATAATTACACTATTGGATTGGTAGGATGTCATGTAATATTTCAAATTAAATTGCTCGTTTTCGAGCAGAAAGTACACTAGTACTTTTTAAAGCTCGTACTCAATCGGAAAGTTTATGTGAAACTGTGGTTATTTTACAACGGTATGATGATTATTATATGCTAACTAAGGTAATCTGTTTTATTTAAAATATGAGCCGAGAGCACATCTCCCCTGGACGGCTCGCACGACAGCAGTTGCAGCCGGTTGCAGCGGCCTGCGTGGCCACGTTCACGCGTTAACATGAAGTGATGAGACGACATGTGGCATATTAATAGCGAGTAATAAAAACACCGTGATTATTTAAAGCGGTCACACCTTGAGGTGCAAGAAGGCGGCGTATGATCAGCAGGTGGCGGGCCTGGTGTGTTTTTGCGTCCCAGAGGTGTCTGATAGTTTCACTTGTCCCACAGCTGCTTGTTAATCTTATGTTCCGAGACTAATTTGAATTTTTTGTAATTAAATTTTGGTCAAGAGGTAATCATAATTTGTTTTCTTCATGTTTCCTTCAGACTTAGAGCGTTGCAATTGTATTAAGATTATAATCGATAAGACAAAAAGTACGGAAACATACAATATTTTCAAAGGTTAACACACATTTAGTTTTGAAATCAAATGTGGAGTTTTTGATACTTATGATGGATTATTTGTTATAATCATTGCACAATTTTAAGTTAGTTTTGTGAATTACTTAAGAATGCATAGAATATTGACTGTTGACTAAAATTGACCTACTCACTGCACCCAGACTAAGACTTGATGGCGACAATCTTGAATACTGTGATAAGGTTAAGAACCTGGGAATTTTCTTGAACAAGCATTTGGGTTTGACTGACCAAGTCAATGCAACATGCAACTGGGTCTTTGCTTCCATTCACAGTCTTAAACGCCTTGCAAGCTATCTACCACTAAATGTCAAGGCAATGCTTGTAAAAACTCTTGTTTTGACACATTTCAACTACTGTGATGTAGTGATCAGCGACATGATCGTTGATGTTTCAAACAGACTGCAGCGTGCACAGAATTACTGTATCCAGTTCATCTTTGGTCTCAAGCGAAATGTCCATGTTTCACCTTATTTTAATTTACTCTCCCTAATGAAATTGAAAGAACTCCGTGAATTTCACATACTTCGCTTGCTTCACTCTATGAAATGAAATGAACTGAAACAGTGCTTTATTTTTCAATCATAACATTGAATACAAAATGCTTTCAGAAAAATTAATATGCTAAATTAGCTAAATTAATTAATAACTTAAACAAAATAACTTAAACGAAATTCCTATACTAAAAATATTTTTTAATGCTTTTTGACAACAACATTTCACTGCACTGGTGCAGAAATAGTCCAATGGACTGTCTGCTGGGTTGACAACAATAATGAATGCAATTGTTTTGTAACAAGTAAACACACATGAACATACCATAAATCATCAGTAAAATGTAAATATTAATATTAATACAGTATTCATATTTATTTATTTATTACCCATATTATGAAAATATAAAAATAAGCATATTTAAAGTTAATGGACCAACTAAACCAAGAAACCATTTTTGAGAATGGCAAAATCTATATGTTTTCATCTATTTTAAAAATTAAATTCTGACACCAAATCCCATCTATACTTCCACGCATTCATAAGATAATACCCAAGACCCCGCCAGTCCCGCCCATTTAAGTATGAATAAAAATCTTGCGTTCGCTTTTATGAAGGAATCTCTCTCTAATATTTGACAAAATTTGACATTTACCCACAAAATGAAAAACATCCTCATTTTCTCCCATATTACACAAACTGCAAGTGTAATTTTGATTTTCAATCCAAGGTTTATAATTTTAACTTATCGCCTCCTCCCGTGCTTTAAAAATCCATCTCATCGCCCTTAATGATATCGTATCACAAAGATAAGACCCGTCCCCCAGTGTCAAGTTCAAGGACGCGTACAACCGCTTCACTCTATTATAAGTTCCAAAGCTCCCAAATATCTCTCTGATCATTTCTTATTCATTTCTCAAATAAGTTCATGGGTTACACGTGGATGTTCCCGCATCCTGGCTATTCCTATTCACCGAACAACAGTATTTAATAAATATTTTATTGTTTCTAGTTGCAGACTTTGGCATTCACTTCCTGATTGTATTAAAACTATTGATAAACGCGCAAAATTTGGGACGGAAGTAAAAGACCTTCTTTTATTACGTGGCAGGCGCGAGTGAGTTTGTGGCACTGGCGTGGCGTTTACCTGAGGGACATGTATGAATGTGTTGTTTGTTTCTTTGTAATGTTAGTTAACGTGTAACTTGACCAGTTTGTCTCCTGATTAATCTAAGTATTAATTACAGCTTATACATTTTCATTAATTAATACTATAGCTTTTAAGCATATTTGTTAGAGGTTAAGTGGTAGAGAGGACTTGTTAGTCCTAACTTCGCCTCCAAAATAAAGACATTTTTCATTTCATTTCATTTCATTTCAATATTTTGGATCATACATAGAATAGTTTTTACAGAATACACTGAATCCTACCCCCCCTCACCCTTATCTTACCTGGCCCTTATCTTGAAATGATTTTATATGAATAGAAATTACAGTGCTGCGGTAACTTGTGATAGGTTCTTTTCCACAAGATAGAAAATAATAATGTGAAACACACGTTAAACTTATTTACATTTATTTATTCACAAATACTTTCGAAATATAAAAAAATCTTAAACTTATATATTTAAACATATTCGTTGAAACTGATAAATATTATATCAAGAAAACAAATTTACAAAAACCTGGGAGTTTTATTTTTATTTAATAGATCAACTTATTCAATCTCATTATTTAATCAATTTGAAGAATTAACAAAACATGTTCGTTATTAAAAGTATGCAGCCATTAATGACCATTTCAGCACATAATTCATTAGTACTGGGGATTAATAAACCAAGAATAAAACACTTATCCCCAGTATTCCTTTAGGAGAAATTACAGAGGGGGAAAGATACTCTCGACGGTTTTACCATTAGTTTAGAAAATCCGGCAACCTGAAGGCACGAAGGAAATGGAATGTGCTCATTTGTAGCAAGAAATGTGCCTCATTGCGAGGCCTACCTAATAAAGGAGGGGAAGTGCGATAGCGGCGGCTATCGTCATTTTATAACGGGGCCGCATAATTCGGCAGTTCAAACGCGCTTGGTTCAAGAAAATAGCTTCTTACACACGGTGCTCATCTCCCCTGGTCTGAGAGGAAAAACACGACAGCTGCTCTGCCGGTCTGGGTGTGACGACCCTGTCTCGGCATTTGTAGGGGATGATAGCTGTTAAGTTTTAGATAACAAATCTACGAAATACCTTCATACCTCAAAACCGAATAATGTTATATTTTACTTTTTACCAACAAATATTATGATTAATATTATTACAAGGAAAGTAAAAATATATTTTACTATAAATTTATTTGTAAAAAAATATATATATTCATCTCTTTCAATAGTTTATATATCCAATTCGATTTAAACTCTAAACTTGTTCTACTTATGTTTAAACTGATGGTTTCAAGATATAAATTGCATACTATGTATGAAAAAAATTTTCAATAGCTATTGAAATAAAATACTGTAGTCTGAAAAAAAGAAAACGGCGTAAAAAATGAAGTGACCAATATAAAAGCTGTTAAATGTTGACGATAGCTTTGTATCAGCCTGTGAAAATACGTAAGCAGCGTACAGTACTTTTAAAAAAACCTCCTCAGTCAGTCATAATACTTACTAGGGAAACATATATTTAAAACCCAATACTATTCAATGCTATTGCTATATTTATTTTGTATATTTGACATCGATAGACACAGCTACCATTGGACCTAGTGGACAGTTGATCAAGAAACTTGGTAATATATTTAAAATTTAATTATATTTCAAATTTATATATTTAAAATTTAATTTACTTCATTAAAGATTTAATTGGATTGGTTTTTAAGACATTGGTTTATAGCTCTCGGGGTTTAGCCTCAGGATCGTCTTAAAGGTATACCCACGTCAGGATTTTGCAGACTCAGTAAGTCGTTGGGCAGCCATATTGTTCTCTCTAAGAAAGTATATAATAAGCTGTACAACAGCATTGCCATGTATCCTGCTGATAAGTTCTTGAAGAAACTAAACAATTGGTTTGTCAAAAACCCTTTTTTTAACATCAACGAATTTTTTGAATGCAAAGAAATAATATTGTAATTTTGCTAAGGAGGCCAATTATTTCTTTTGTATTACTGTCTTGAACATTTTCATATTTATATTGTATTCTTCTGGCTAGTTACCACACCACACCAATGTATTTTTAGCCTTTTCTGTATTAACCGGATACTGATAAGTGTTGTTGAACTTATTAACCAGACAATGTTTTTACTGCCACTGACTCTTGTCCATGCATGTATTTGCCGATGACAATAAATATATTCATTATTCATTATTCATTCATTATTCATTTATAGAATTCATTGATTTGATTCGTTTAGCTTATTAAAACAACAATCAGATGAAAAAAAAAACAATAAGAACTGTTTAATAAATTTACTATTAAGCATAAAACTATTTGGATAAAATTGAAAAACAACTTAAGCTATTATTTTGAATTTTTAAGAATTCATGTTAGAAAGTCCAACACTGTGCTCTTAACTACGAGTACAAATCTACGTAACCTACAGAAAATTTCGAGTTTAAGTTTAAAATATCGAATTTATATTATGCAGTTTTAACTTAAGTGATAGTAGTACTTTATAATTCGTAATTAACACATCTCGTTTGAAACATAGGTAAATAGCAGGTAAACTTATAAAACTCATGGGCATCAATTTAACTTTGAAATCAAAATTCATGTGGCAACCCCGAGTTCCAGACGTTATCTGATCGAGAATCGAACAAATCGCGCCATTAATAACAGTCTGATAAGGCGAGTTATGTATTTCAGGAATCATTATGTAAATAGGTGGATGAAGAATGCCCCAATACCAGAGTCTGAGGTATCAGCCGCGATCTAACCGCAAAGGGTAGTGTTCCGTATCCATAAGTGCGGCTGTGGGTGAGGGGGCGGGTAGTCACCCCTCGCTGAACCACCCCCACCACCCGACCCCCCGGCTACGTCAGCCCATTTGAGAAAATGGAGTTTTCTCGTAACGCCGCGCTATCTTATCATATTATGAATACTTAAAAAGATGTCGCAAACTTTTAAGGGACATTTGTTTTTATTTGCCCCCGGAGTAGACGTCAGAGTGAGGGGTGGAGGGGGGTAGGGACGCCTTATCTGCATGACTTACTGCATCTCTAGACGCAAATAATGCTAGTTAAAATCCGGATAATTTACAATCTAGCCTGACAAACGCCGCCTCGGTTTATTCTCATTTGCATTTTCCTTCTCGACACTTTTACTGGTACTCGGTTTAAATTAACTTTTGATTGGATTTGTTCTATATGCGAGAGTTCATTAACCACTCGGCTTAAAATATGGACTTCGCGCGTTGTTGTGATAAGATAATCAAAAAGGATGTTTCCTAAGAATTATTTACCACTTGCTCGGCTTAAGTCACAAACACTTAGTAGCAAAATATTAATGCTACGTTGTTAAGAGTGCTTAAAAAAATGCATGAGCAAGTTTTAAAATACTATTGAAAATTTTAAACTAAAAACTTCATGCGGTGTTATTATGTATGTTTCATAGGAGACAAACTACCCGAACTAACTAAAAAAATTAAACTTTTTAAAATATAAAAAAATATGAAGGCTAATTAATTGGTAATTTTGATTGTTTGTTTTTTACTTTTACAAATCCCTCAGTACGGTCGTCCACCCCTTTCTTCTCTACCCCAAGAAGTAGTTTTGGGTATTGTTATAATTAATTGTTATAATTGTATAATTAATATAGATATTTTAGAATAAATGAGATGCAATTTTTATTCGTTAGTATTTATTTTTAATATTTCATTAATAGTTGAATCATAGTGCTCACATGACCTTTTGAAGTGGACACAAATACACGTTCAGCATGACATCTAGAGTGTGAATCCAGAAGGAACTTTGGACGCACCTGACCGATACTGTACATGGTTGATTGGCTTAACTTTCGCTTTTTATACAAAAACTTTCACTACAATGTTTAAAATAATCATAACAATAACATTAAAGCTAGGCCCATAAGAAAATTCGACATAAAATCAATACAAATCAAATTTCGTTTTAAACATGATTTTTTCTAAAAATTTAAGTGATTATTTATTTTGAATTAAAACTTTTGAAAGATAATCACTGTCTAATCACAGTGAAATGTTCAACATTTATGGGCATGATGAATTTTGAATATTTCATATCCTTAATCCTAGTCCAAGACGCTTTGTTGGTCTAGTAGGGTACTTAAGAGCGATCAGTTAGGGGCAAAAGTTAAAATTGCCAACCACTAGTTTCATCTGAATTGTGCACGAAACCATATTATTAAACATAGTTTCTGAGATGTTTTCTATATAAATTCAAGTGAAAGTACCATTTTAATCATATTGTTGTATATACTAAAAGGAATGAGATATGTATAAAATATTTTCGGTGATATTGGATAAAAAATGCTGGTGCCAAGGTCACTTAAAGCATATATGTTCTTTCTCGAGGTATTTGGTATAACAGGTAAAATATATTAAGTTTTAACAAATATATTTTTTTCATTGATTTAGTTATTTATTAATAGAATATTATTGTTTTCCTATCTCACAACTAATCTCACATGTTGAAATAATACAATCCTTCCTGAGATTTACAACTAGTTTGACGGAAAGAGTATTTGTGTTTCCTTTTCCAATAAGGATGAAATTGATCTTAATATAGGTGTGCAGTTTGAGGTTTGGGATCCAAAACATATTTTAGGGAGGGAGAGGTTCCAATTTAGAACCGATTAAGCTAACCCCTGTGTCAAACCGCGCTAAGCGTTCTTAATGTACTCTACAACAAGCCCATACTTCATCTCGCAAAAACTTGTTCCATTATCTTAAAATTCTTCCATTATTGATTCAGACTTCCATTAAAAACTTTGCGCGGAGAAGTTATTCAAAGTGAGAAACGTTCACCCCTCCCGTTCTTAGCTCTTTCTCTTTCGCTCTTTTTAATTTTCCATGACTAAAGCGGCCATTTTGAAACTTCTTAATATCTCGCAATGAAAACTCACTACGGAGGAGAGGGGGTGGGGTAGAGAAGAAAGGGGTGGGACGACCGTACTGAGGGGGTTGTAAAAGTAAAATGAGATACATTAATTATTCTTGAGGGAGAGCGCTCGCCTTCGTCTTAAACTCTGTTCTTTGTCATGAAAACTGACAAAAATATCGAGTTTAGGGAGCATTAAAAACAAGACTTCATTAAGTTGGCGTCCATCATTCAAAACTAAACCGGTATTGCATCTCTTTATGCTAAACAGCGCGCATAAACAATAAGTAATTTAACTACAAAAACATTAACTTGATTTATGCGCACTCGGGTAGCGCAGCTTTTAATGAACATTTCGCTCCTTCTCTCTCTTGAAACTTCTTTATAGAATAATGAGTTTTATTTTCTTAAAAAATTGTCAAATAAGATTAATTAAATTTATGATCAGTTAATTTAGAAACACCATTAACTAAATTATTAAGAGTTTTACATAATTAAATCATACAAAAAAGATAATAAAGTTATTTATAAAAATTTTTTTTACGATGGTCATGTTTAAAACAAATCAAATCAAATCAAATCAAATATCCTTTATTGCCATAAAAACATATTTACATGCATAGGCTTGCGTCAGAACAAATTACTAATATAATACATACTGAATTTAATATAGAGAAATGATTTTAAAATTCTTATTATAACTATTGTTTGGTAAATTTATTCAGGAAGTAGACCTACCGTATTTATTGCAATTTAAATTGTTGAGTGTTTAGTACTAAAACATTGTACAATGATCACTGTGATGGATCAAGTTTGTTTGAGAGACAATCCTTAAAGTATTGGACTACTGGTGAACGGCTTATAAAATATATTTTATGTCGTTAGATACTTTTAACAACGTACATAAAGTATTATTGTACGGATAGTTATTTTTATGTGATACAGCATTCCTTTTGTTGATGAAATATGTTGTTTTACTAACGATTTAGTCAGTTTTTTTAAATACTAATGACATAGAGGTTTGTTGACATTAATTTGAAAAGGAAATCATAATTTCTCTAATGGGACCTGCCCCTCACTAGTATATTGATCATTTGTCCTTATTTGATACCACTGATCCAAGTTGTAATCCTGATCAATAAACTCTAGCAAAAAAAACCATGTTAGAGCATGTATTTAAGATGAGTAAAACCAGGAAATCAGCTCTTTATTATTGTGTGCATGATTCCAGCATCAACAAACGTATTCAGTACATATTAAAAATTTCGTTTCCAAATCAAATATCTTAAATTGTTTTCTTAAATAAATCGATATTACCTATCTTCCCTAAATCACTTATAAACTTGTTTCTACATATCATATTCTTAATCCATATATAAAAAAGAACAACATATGTTATTTTTACTGTAAGTTACAGTAAGACAAGTTTTTCCTAACTTTGTGAGCCTAAGCGGATAAACGAAATAAATATTATATATATTTTAATCTATTTAATTGTATTTATTAAGACCAACACTATGAAACGAGTGACCAATAAACAGTTTTTACACTTGTTCACTTATATTATTCAACAATGTGTAAGGTGTGTGTTTTATCAGAGATAGGACAAAGTTTTATTAAATGTTAGCAGGAGTTCACTTTTCTTTTTTGAAAAATTATATCCATTAATGCAAATGAAAAACTGACTTGTAATGTTTCCAACAGGATTTCCGAGTCTTAAGACAGAAATACATCTTTCATCCGAAGAGAGAAGTTAAGGAAACGAAGAGTCTGAAGAAAGAAGCAGAGGCGGCGCACGAAGAGTTCTGAAAATGAGCGAAGTTTGTTTGGTTCTCCTGCATTCTAATGTTCTTCGTCTTTTTCCCCGTTCCCTCGTCCCTCCGTCTTATTTTAAATTAGTTTTTCCTAATGGGAATATAAAGTTAGGATCGACGTAGGGGAAGGGTGAGGGAGGGGGGTAGGATTAATGTTCTCGGGGGCAATAAACGGAATTTCTCCGCTCGCAAATAATGCGATTCTCCTGACGAACAATGCTACAAAAATAATTACTTTCTGCTCATAAACAATGGCTGTCTCAATGTGCCATACAACACTGTATTGAACTGGCAATTTGTTGCTGTGGTGTTGGGTTCTGGATGGAAAAAAATGCTAATGGGAATCAATGTACATAAAATGATGGAAAGTGAAATAGAGAGAAGGCGTATGTATACTCTTGGGAGAAACAATTTGAAAGGGTTTTCATTGGAATTTAAGAAAACAATTTTAGGGAGGTTCCAACACGGCTTCGACTTTGTAGTTAACGTTTTTTCGTAAGGTTATCATTCAAAACATTTGTATATTTTTGAGTTTGAACTTGCACAAAGATATTGCTTTCCATTCACGAAACTATACAACTCATAAAATTTTAAAGTGGTGACTATTGTGGCCACATGATAATAAATTGATGGAAGTGGGTGGGGGGTGGGGTGTTTACCCCCATTTCTGTAGAATACCACATTTGTGACTAGTTAGCTCTTAGGGGCTTTCTTATTTATACACCGAAACATCTAATCCATGGAGTTGACTTTTCTAAACTACAAAACTTTATTCGATTAAAAACATGTTAAGGAAAATTATTTAAATGTTATTTTTCAAACATATGCTATGAATAAAATTAGAATTTACTCTTTCCAACTTTTTTTAGAGCATGAACTAAGATATCAACATGTTTGAAACATCCTTAGCATAATTATCCGGGGTAGGTTAACTAAAAGTTACTAACACTCGTATATACTGCACTCTCAACAGCAACAAAACAACTTAACGTAATCTCTTGTTAAAATTTGGACAGAAATACGTGCAAAGTTCGGACAAGCAGGAAAGCGGAACAAAGGCGCTACTATTTCCAAGGTAGTCAACAAAAAGCGACAACAATGGCAGCTTAAAAGTGTGTTTTTGTTTGTAACACACAATTGTAAACAAAGGAAGTGTGTCGAGTGGTGCATAATTTATATTGGTTTAGCTTTAGAAACAAAGACGCACCCAGGGAACATCTACAGCTTCCTTTCCGTGAAACCCGGCCCCATCTTCATCTTTGGGGGAGTTACGTCTGTGGCATCCATGAGTGTGAGGGATCACCAGGAAGAGATACAGGGTGTGAACAGTCCAAAAATGTGAATGGTGAAAGGGTTGAGATTAAAGAACTAACTAAAGCTGTCGCTGCTAACAAAAAGATTTTAAACAGTTTTTTTTTTCATAGGGAAAAACAGCGACCAAGGAATACTATTCCTTGGTATTTCCTTGGTACTATACTATTTCCTTGGTATTCCTTGGTCGCTGGGGAAAAATTACTTTCAGTAACTGATCGTATTTTGATAATTTTTTATTAAATCTCCTGTTTACTAGATTTAATTATTTAAATACAACAATTCATAATGTATTTATTGTCAAATGGATAACTAACACATGACACATAGTAAACGTTAAAATAAGTACCTATTCTGTGATTTTAGTAAAATATACACTAATAGATTAGTAAGATATGTATGTTAGATGTTTCAATAAATAATAATATTATTTTATCAATAACAGCGATGCAAGTATTTAATGTTTGAAGAATAGCTTTTGCCTAAAGAATAGGCATCTCGCTAGTTTAACTGTTAGCGTCTTTGACTTTGGTTCAAGAGGTCACGGGTTCGATTTCCGAAATGTGCACAGCGCTTTGATGGGTTCGGACCGCTTCCGTTAAGGCACTTCACTCTCCTAAGAAAATGCTTCTGGACTAGAAACAAGAAAAAAAGCAGAAAAATAAATAGTAATCTCAATTTGAAGTATAAATATCTGTAGTTTATTGAAGGTAAACATATTAATTTACCTTTGATTAACTGCATATTTTATAAAAGAATACTGTATGTTAATCTAGAAAAAGTGCTCTCTTAGTATTTAAAGAATATACAACGCTAATTTAAAATAATAAAACTTTTAATACTAAAGTAATTCAAAGAAAAATGAAAACAATAAAATTTAAGTAAAAAATATATACGTACATGAATGTAATAATAGTTGTATATGTCTTAAGCTAACTAAATACAAATATATTTTTCTTTAAAAGATACCCAACTCAGTGTTACATTCAGGGATATTTTTTTAATTTGGGGGAGGGGTATAAGAGTTTCATTTTATGTAAATTTTATGATCGCTATTTAAAATGTATTAAAAGTTCAGCAACCTCAAAACAGTCTTTGCCTCGTGAGGTCCTATTTTTTCTCATTTTAGAATAGTTTTATGTTGCAAGTTTGTTTTTTTACTATGGAATAAATTTGGAATATATCTTTCAAACATGTATGTTTATGGTGCTAATTGGAAAAATAAATATAAATTCTATTATATGTAGTGTCAACTCTTAAAATGTCTTTATAAATGTTCTTTATATTGAATTTTAGAAAGTAAAACTGACAAATTACCCAAGGCTGAAAGCTTTTCACACCTTCACATTAACTAACTCGAGCGAGGCAAAATAAGGAGTTAGGAAACTTTGTTGGTTCACTTAAAATTAAATCGATTAAATATACTTTTAAGACGCACTAATTACTTTTGGTAAACGCCATTGGGCTGGAACTACTTTCAAAAGGCTAAATGGCGCACACTTTCCGAATTACGGTAAATCTTCAACGCCTCGACTGTCAGAACTTCATTTAATGCAAATGTGCCTAAAACACGTTGATTTAACATAAATTTAGACATCTTTACTAGCTGAGCATCTCCCCCATAAAAATAAATTTTTATATAGAATGGGTTTATTATAATTTATATTTCCATAACTAAATTTAATTTTTTTATGCCATTGCATTGTTTTATATAAACAAAAAGAACTTAAAAAATTAAAGCTTTTATGTATATACAAATGAAAAAATAGTTAAACTGTAAAAGATGAGGCAACATTCACAGCTATTTGTCTAACTTTTGTGTAAAGCCGAGGGTCTATATTTTATTCATTTGCAGAATATTATACTTCAGATTTATTTATTGAATAAATTTGTACTCAATTCACCGATAGAAATAGTCAAGCTGTGTTCATTAAACATTTACGTAGAAGCTAGAGCGCTTCTGATAAATATTTTGAGAGCCCCAATGCGATAAAATTGTTTGGTAAGCCCTAGAGCAATCTATGAATAAATTACTCAATATTCGGTAAATGTTGGAATAAGTATCAATATTTAGTAATTCTAGCCTGTGAAGCACCTAAACACAAAATACTCTTTCTGTACTGTTTCTATTACTGTAAATATTTAAATAGTACATAACATTTCATGTCTCTTTTCAGTAAAGTTGCACTAGTTTTTATATGCGGTTAATGGTTAAAACTTAGTTTTTCCGTATTTATTCCTTTATTTCAATACAAACCAATTAATTATGTCCACAGCTTCAATTATTGAACTGAAAAAATACTTAAGATTTTAAATGACAATATCAAAGGAGGTAACTATGAATATTATATTTTTTATAATATCAAAAAGAGGTATCTTAAGGCTCTTTAAGCTTTAACACAGAACTTTGGTAGCCAAATGTATATCATGAATGTGTATTGATATTGTACATGCAATATAATATTACTTATACTTATACTTATTATACTTAAAATTTCTCAAAGTCTGTTTACAGGATAACTTTTGCTACCAGAGAGGTACAGGGGGCCTGCTTTCCCCTGGTGTCGACAGCATGTCGTGTGCTCGTTCATCACATAGTAACTAGATTGGGACGACTAGATACAAAACATACCCCGATTTACCGATTGCCTATTTCCCGTTAGGAATATTAATGCATGGTCAACTGAAATGGATTTGACATCCAAGTGCTGGCACGAGCAGGGCCTTCGCTTGGTGTGCTTAATGGTCCCGTGCATCTGTGCAGCTGGCTGCACATTGTACGTGTTGAAATATGTATAGAATAAAATTAATCTGGAAATCAATTAACACTTGGCAAAAAACAATAATTATGATTTTTATAGGCATAGTGCACATGAATTTCTAAAACATCATCACAATAAACTCTGATTAAAGAGGAACTAAATAATATTTAAAAGAATTAGACTATGTAATAAATGAGAAATTCTATGTTCAATTGGAGAGGTAAATAAGTGAGAATTATATAATTCCATTTTGTAATACAAAAAAGATAACTCAATATAAATAGGCATTTTTAAATCACATTATTGGGCTGCATTTACTTTTTTTAAAAAGCTAAGTTCATTGTTAAAAACTAAACATAAAATTTTTCTGGGTTTTTTGTTGAAATAATTTGAATGAAAAGGAATTATTGCAATAACAATTATTTGTTTTATTATGAGAACATTGTTATAGGTCCCAGATCTCGTGAGGTCTTATGAAGAGACAAGACTTGATTTGAAATATATATAAAAAAAAACTATTATTTCTCATACAATACCTTACAACTAACTATAAAATTATCAAATAGCTCCAACATGAACAACTATATAACTACAAGTAACATATTGTAATACAAATAAGGTGGTAATATAAAGTGACCATTGTAAAAGTTTTATTTCAATAATGTTAGAAACAATCAATTTTTAATAACTTCACAGAATAAATGGGTGTACAGTTGTTGTACATCAGATTGCACTACAGGCATTAGTGTTTAATTGTATATACTAATGAAAGTGTACTATTATATAAATGGCAAAGCGGAAGAGGATGGCTCGTTATAATCTCATCTGCATAGAGTAAGCAAGTTTTAAGTAAACAAGGAGTTGGCGACGACGGTGGTTTCTTACACTTCTAACTACATGCTTACCAATGTAATCCGTTCACTTACTAATAACTGAACACCTCTCATGATATTGTTCTGGTATGATTACACGAGAAAGCTGTTAACTTTTATTTGATACATTACATTAAAAAATCCTTTTTCTAAACTAAAGGGGAAGGTTGACGGTATTTGGTTATCGAATTATTTTTATTTATTTTTGGAATCAAGTTATTAAATTGTTCATATTAATTTAGAAAATTTAATGGTAAAAGGATGCTGTTCGTTTTGACATGGTGGCTTTTTAAACCCGGGACCTTGATCGAGGGTCAAGTCTCACAAGAAATTAAAATTCAATTTCTGTTTGATTTGCTTTTGACCCGTCAAGCTGCTGTGTGCCGAACTTCAGTAATTCTATGTAACCAAAATAAAAGATTTTAAAATAAAATTTGTTGTATTTTTACTGCGTACCCAACTCAAAAAGATCTTCGAAAAAAATGACTTCACAGTCACCTTTTTTAACGACGTATATACGTAAAAACTGACAAACCAGCAAATATTTACGGTTGTCTTTCACATCCATAGCTTACAATTTGTTTGTATGATATTAAAAAAGAAAGCAAATTTGTAAATTATACAAATTAAATCTGTATTGTTTCATTGTCAAAAACTGCAAAAATCGATGATCAAAACAGACTATTGTATTTTGGTTATTAAATACAGCATAACAATGGGTTTCTAAACAAGATATAATGTAAATGATTTACAAACATTTGGTATGTACTGTATTATAAAATTTACTGTTATTTTATGTTTATTTACTTCTGTTTTTAATTTTTAAATGATCAATCCAGTAAAGTTTTTCAAGTTACTCTGAAATAAAAGTCTATAAAACCATAACTTTGCAAAGTTCGCAGTGAAGTCGTACTAAAGCGAGCTGTGGGAGAGTTGCAAACCCACTATTTGTACATCTTATATCACCTAGGACCAACGTATGAGCGAGCCCTGGGAGAGGTGCAAACCCACTATTTGTACATCTTATATCACCTAGGACCAACGTATGAGCGAGCCCTGGGAGAGGTGCAAACCCACTATTTGTACATCTTATATCACCTAGGACCAACGTATGAGCGAGCCCTGGGAGAGGTGCAAACCCACTATTTGTACATCTTATATCACCTAGGACCAACGTATGAGCGAGCCCTGGGAGAGTTGCAAACCCACTATTTGTACATCTTATATCACCTAGGACCAACGTATGAGCGAGCCCTGGGAGAGGTGCAAACCCACTATTTGTACATCTTATATCACCTAGGACCAAACGTATGAGCGAGCTGTGGGAGAGTTGCAAACCCACTATTTGTACATCTTATATCACCTAGGACCAACGTATGAGCGAGCTGTGGGAGAGGTGCAAACCCACTATTTGTACATCTTATATCACCTAGGACCAACGTATGAGCGAGCCCTGGGAGAGGTGCAAACCCACTATTTGTACATCTTATATCACCTAGGACCAAACGTATGAGCGAGCTGTGGGAGAGTTGCAAACCCACTATTTGTACATCTTATATCACCTAGGACCAACGTATGAGCGAGCTGTGGGAGAGGTGCAAACCCACTATTTGTACATCTTATATCACCTAGGACCAACGTATGAGCGAGCCCTGGGAGAGGTGCAAACCCACTATTTGTACATCTTATATCACCTAGGACCAAACGTATGAGCGAGCTCTGGGAGAGTTGCAAACCCACTATTTGTACATCTTATATCACCTAGGACCAACGTATGAGCGAGCCCTGGGAGAGGTGCAAACCCACTATTTGTACATCTTATATCACCTAGGACCAACGTATGAGCGAGCCCTGGGAGAGGTGCAAACCCACTATTTGTACATCTTATATCACCTAGGACCAACGTATGAGCGAGCCCTGGGAGAGGTGCAAACCCACTATTTGTACATCTTATATCACCTAGGACCAACGTATGAGCGAGCTGTGGGAGAGGTGCAAACCCACTATTTGTACATCTTATATCACCTAGGACCAACGTATGAGCGAGCCCTGGGAGAGGTGCAAACCCACTATTTGTACATCTTATATCACCTAGGACCAACGTATGAGCGAGCCCTGGGAGAGGTGCAAACCCACTATTTGTACATCTTATATCACCTAGCACCAACGTATGAGCGAGCCCTGGGAGAGGTGCAAACCCACTATTTGTACATCTTATATCACCTAGGACCAACGTATGAGCGAGCCCTGGGAGAGGTGCAAACCCACTATTTGTACATCTTATATCACCTAGGACCAACGTATGAGCGAGCTGTGGGAGAGTTGCAAACCCACTATTTGTACATCTTATATCACCTAGGACCAAACGTATGAATGATATCCAGTGTGTGATGATTATTTTGGGGTACTATTTCATTAGAGGATAGAATGGAATATGCATTATTCAGGCATCACTATGATTGGTTGCCAATATTCTGTCACAACTGTAGTACGTCAGTCACACGGCGGGCCATTGTTACGCTACAACAATACTACAAACAATATTGTCGATACAATTATTTGGTCGGTCATTTATTCATCGCCAGGACCTGCTATTGCATGCGATGGGCAGCCGTTACATGACGTGCTACTGAAAAACCTCCCACGTCAAATCCAACGTGTTTAATTTAATATTAGCAATATTAAATGTGTTGACGAATTGAGGGAATTTAAAATGTTTTCAAATTGAGCTAAATCAACAGAAATTTTTCATTGACTTACTAAGTACTGTACAAATATATGCAGTATAACCAAAGTTGAAGTATTACATTGTTGACATCAAAGTAAAAAAAGAAATTTTATCGTAAAACAAACCTGTAAGAGTAGACAGATATAGTTTTTTAAATTTCATATACATATAAAAAATATTCTCCATTCAATATACTCTTGACAAAGTGTAAATTATATTTGTAAATATTCTTTTGTTTTTTATACTCTAAAATGAAAACTGTTCCTGTATTGAAAATAAAACAGTGCTTAAAAAATTAAAGAGGAAGCTTAGGCTAAAACACGTTACTACATAACTATATGTGTCAGTTTGGAGACATAATAGCTTCATAAACACTTACATTCCTCATATTTTCAATGCATAAATACAACTCTATTTCCCTTCCAAGAAACTATGAAGACGCATTCCACCCTGTTAACGACTAGACTCAAAGTCGGAAAGTGTTGGACGAACGGCATATTTACACCGTTCGTTTCCTGCCTGGGCCATCACAGTCGGAGCGCCGTTCAATACCCCCCTCCCACCCACAAGCCCGGCGTCTTCTTAATAATGATGCTCTTAAAAACAAAGATGGACGCCGCGCGTCTGTTTTGTCTTACTGGGGGGGGGAGGGCGCCACCCCGGCCCACCCCAACCCAAAAATTTCCGCCTCCGTTGTTCCAATATTTCTGCAGAAATGAAGTAAAAACATCTTGTGCCGCTCGTGATCAAATCGCAATCATGATCGGTGTTTTGCTAGCGGATTGCTCATTGGGTGAATAACCAGACCCAAGTATCATCTCTACAACTTGCGGTTGTTTATACGACCTCGAGGGTGCTCAAACGTTTTGGTACTCTTGTTTGTTTTAATGCTTGTAATTAATGAAAAACAACTAAGAAATATACCCCTTTTATGACATTATTTTCTGATATATTTAATATTTTTGTAACATTTACAAATCAATTATGTATAAAATATAGAGAAAAATGTAAAAAGTACTCTACTTAAAAAAAGATTTGTTAGCTTAAACGTTTTGAAATATCGTAATTATCTTGTTTTAAATGGGATATTTTGTCGTTGATTCACTACACTAATTTATGAATTTATCATAAATAAGTATATAAGAATATGTATAAAATCTCAGACTATGGATAATTACACTAGTTAACTGTTTTTCTCCAAAGAATCCCACTTAGTCATCTGCGTCAGAACTATGTGCATTATTATGTTTCATATGGCGGTGAAGGTTGCTCACAGTGTAAACTGTTCATATATAAAATCATCTATAAGATGAATAGAATGGTTTACAATAGTAGCTTACTAATTTTTATATTTACATAAAGGGGGATGTTGTATGTGTATATCTCAGCGATGAGTATATGCCTTTGTCTTTGTGTTTCCATCTATATCAGCAATCGTTTCCAGCCGCTACTGGAAGACCCTGAACTCTCCTGAGGTGGGCCCTTCTTCTTTGAATGGATTTAATATTCATTTATTTTTCTGATCATTTACTTATCATTTACTTTTTATTTTTCTCGCCATTTACTTTTCAAATTCTGTTATAAGTTTTATCCAATATTAAAAGCAGATGTTATGTACCAGAAGGCTTGGATGTAACACCCAAACATCCAAACTGTGGGCGTAATCAACGTTAAACTTATTTAATTGACTGTAATAATATGACCATCGAGTTTTTTATTTTCATTGACAGCTGAATGTGAGAGTGGGGGGGCACACCACCTATATGCAAGAGTAATTAAATTGATTCAACTATGTAAAAGAAGAAAGATGCTTTGAGGCAAAAAACCTTTTTTAATCAAACATATGAAGTATTTCCAAATTGAACATAGTATTATCTCAGTGTTGGCTTTCTTCTCATTTACAGAATTATAGTACCCATTTGACGTTCCTTAGCTGTATAAAAAATAATAACATTTTTATCACGCTATTTCCCCACCCGGCACAGTGTGTAGCCTCGCTCGCAGGAGCCTCGGTGGAGCCTGGGTGGAGACTAGACGGTATCGGGTTATCTCGCCACGCTGACGCGAGCCCGGCCGATGTATACCTCCCACGGGCCCACATAGACACAGTGTGTAGCCTCGCTCGCAGGAGCATCGCTGTGTGGAGCCTGGGTGGAGGCTAGGCGGTATCGGGTTATCTCGCCACGCTGACGCGAGCCCGGCCGATGTATACCTCCCACGGGCCCACATAGACACAGTGTGTAGCATCGCTCGCAGGAGCCTCGGTGGAGCCTGGGTGGAGGCTAGGCGGTATCGGGTTATCTCGCCACGCTGACGCGAGCCCGGCCGATGTATACCTCCCACGGGCCCACATAGACACAGTGTGTAGCCTCGCTCGCAGGAGCCTCGGTGGAGCCTGGGAGGAGGCTAGGCGGTGTCGGGTTATCTCGCCACGCTGACGCGAGCCCGGCCGATGTATACCTCCCACGGGCCCACACAGACACAGTGTGTAGCCTCGCTTGCAGGAGCCTCGGTGTGTGGAGCCTGGGTGGAGGCTAGGCGGTGTCGGGTTATCTCGCCACGCTGACGCGAGCCCGGCCGATGTATACCTCCCACGGGCCCACGTACACAGTGTGTAGCCTCGCTCGTAGGAGCCTCGGTGTGTGGAGCCTGGGTGGAGGCTAGGCGGAATCGGGTTATCTCGCCACGCTGACGCGAGCCCGGCCGATGTATACCTCCCACGGGCCCATATAGACACAGTGTGTAGCCTCGCTCGCAGGAGCCTCGGTGGAGCCTGGGTGGAGGCTAGGTGGTGTCGGGTTATCTCGCCACGCTGACGCGAGCCCGGCCGATGTATACCTCCCACGGGCCCACATAGACACAGTGTGTAGCCTCGCTCGCAGGAGCCTCGGTGGAGCCTGGGTGGAGGCTAGGCGGTGTCGGGTTATCTCGCCACGCTGACGCGAGCCCGGCCGATGTATACCTCCCACGGGCCCATATAGACACAGTGTGTAGCCTCGCTCGCAGGAGCCTCGGTGGAGCCTGGGTGGAGGCTAGGCGGTATCGGGTTATCTCGCCACGCTGACGCGAGCCCGGCCGATGTATACCTCCCACGGGCCCATATAGACACAGTGTGTAGCCTCGCTCGCAGGAGCCTCGGTGGAGCCTGGGTGGAGGCTAGACGGTATCGGGTTATCTCGCCACGCTGACGCGAGCCCGGCCGATGTATACCTCCCACGGGCCCACATAGACACAGTGTGTAGCCTCGCTCGCAGGAACATCGCTGTGTGGAGCCTGGGTGGAGGCTAGGCGGTATCGGGTTATCTCGCCACGCTGACGCGAGCCCGGCCGATGTATACCTCCCACGGGCCCACATAGACACAGTGTGTAGCCCTCTCGCAGGAGCATCGGTGGAGCATGGGTGGAGGCTAGGCGCGGGAGACGGTATCGGGTTATCTCGCCACGCTGACGCGAGCCCGGCCGATGTATACCTCCCACGGGCCCACATAGACACAGTTGTAGCCTCGCTCGCAGGAGCATCGCTGTGTGGAGCCTGGGTGGAGGCTAGGCGGTATCGGGTTATCTCGCCACGCTGACGCGAGCCCGGCCGATGTATACCTCCCACGGGCCCACATAGACACAGTGTGTAGCCTCGCTCGCAGGAACATCGCTGTGTGGAGCCTGGGTGGAGGCTAGGCGGTATCGGGTTATCTCGCCACGCTGACGCGAGCCCGGCCGATGTATACCTCCCACGGGCCCACATAGACACAGTGTGTAGCCCTCTCGCAGGAGCATCGGTGGAGCATGGGTGGAGGCTAGGCGCGGGAGACGGTATCGGGTTATCTCGCCACGCTGACGCGAGCCCGGCCGATGTATACCTCCCACGGGCCCACATAGACACAGTTGTAGCCTCGCTCGCAGGAGCATCGCTGTGTGGAGCCTGGGTGGAGGCTAGGCGGTATCGGGTTATCTCGCCACGCTGACGCGAGCCCGGCCGATGTATACCTCCCACGGGCCCACATAAATTGCCCCGCTCTCCTGAAGAATATTAACTGCAATGCTAATTTAGTTTATAGCTCATTAGACACGGTAACGTCGTGTAAGAGCCGCAGAATCTCCGAGATCGCAGAGTTATTCAGTTTGTTTGGTCGTGCTTGACGTAATAAGTTAGACTTGTTTGGATTTTGTTTCTGGTGTATATATGTATGAAGAATAATTATTAAGATAACTGAGAGGCTTATAACTTAAAGAATGTACCTATCTTTTTAATCCGTTGTTTAAGACATCTCTCACATTTTAGACTTAAATGAATAAAAATCTACACGATTGTTCTATAGGAATATAATCTATAAAAATCGATATACATAAAAGTAAAAAATATAATTATTAAGGTTGTAGTGTTGTAGAAAAGGGATACCAATAAATAGAATATAACTTAAACTAAAATGCGTATGAAATGAGATAAAAAATAGAAATTGCAATTAACAAATAAATAAATATTTTATTGCTGTGACGAAATAATTTTCATAAACGTTAAAGGAAGGTTTTACAGATGTTTGATGGCTAATCTCAAGCTAGCTCTCCGATGGAAATCTTCATTTATTTCCATTGTCATTATAGAGTTGTAATCGTTGTATATTTTCTACCAATTCTTATGTAAATATTTTTACATTGCAAACACTTCATTTTCAATGAAGTATTTCCTAAACTTTGACTTTAAACTGTAAAAGATTACAAATAAATTAAAAATTGATTTGGCAATTTATTTAACTTTATTTTTCCATTATTAACTACAGAACGTGATGTTCAAAAAGGATGTTCTGTGGTAGTTTACTGGTATCATGTTCTTTTTCCCGAAGATGTAGACTGTACATAGTTTTTTCATCACCTTGAAATAGATTGGAATTCTTTTCTAAATAAATTTTGCTAGTAAACACTAAGGATGCTCGAACTTCAACCGGAAGTCCGTAATTCCCAACAGTCATGGACACCAAACGTATGGACACTTGAACAAACCCACATGGCGTTAAATTTATTCATTATGAAAAATATTAAACATGTCTTAATCAGCTCAAATCCCACAGCAACTTCTAATCTCAAAATTATTTATTGTTCTCAACAAATACAAAGATAAACCTTTACATACTAGACCTTACATACCAAGAATGTAAGAATGTTACTACCCTAAAAAACATAAAGATACAGTAGTTCTTTACGGCCAAACGCGACTTATTCAACCCCAGGAGGACGTAAACTAACGCCTAATAAGTACCCAAGAGCGAACTCTAGAGTTGGAGAGCGGGACTTAGCGGATTAGAAGCGTCGACGCGGGATTAGACATTCTTCCTGTTAAGTTTTCTCCTCTGTTACATGCAAATTGTCAACTAAATAAGCACCGGTTTTATAAGGCTTAAAGAAACCTGCTACATGCTAAGAATGTGTTCTTTTATCCCTGAGCTAAGGTACATTTTAGCATCCTGGAATAACTTTGCCTTGTAACATTACAGAGATTTTATAATTGCCTATTTTAAGTTAAATTAAAGGATTTTGACTGCAATAAATGTACATTAAAGTTTCATTTTATAATGGCGTAATAAATTAAAGATCCCATAATCATTAATTTGGGGAAACAATTTAAAAACAATATTAAATTGTTATTGAATACCGGTATTGTATATGGTAATTTTGTATCATGTCCTATAGGTGTGACCAAAACTATAACATTTTTCTTTCTACGTCCTAAAAAATAAAAGAATACAATAATAAATGATTTTCTCAGAAACTATTCGTCTTGATGAAACATTGAAATTTGTAGTAAACAATTATCAAGTCACTGGAAAATTTCTGATCATCTGAATTGTGTTTGTCTTTACTTAAATAATAGTAAAAAGAGTTAAACATAAAAATACATATTGAGAAAATATATCAATTTCTTTTTCATAGCCAATGTAAATAGGTTTAATATACAGTATAATGAGATTAAAAGATGTAAAAAAAAGTGTGTTTAATATGGCTCAGTTTTAATTTGAGCGAGGCGCGGTGTAATTGAATTACCCGCGACCGCCAAGAGGGCCACTTAAGTGGGGCAAGTAATTTCCATCTAAACGAAAAACAAGTGTTGGAACAAAAAACAAGGGAAAAACAAGCGCTCCCTTGACATTAATATGACAGTAATATGGCCTACGTTACACCCTCATAAAGTAGCCCCTGCCCCCCGACGTGCAGTGAAAAATCCTGTTGGGAATCTTAATGTCTATGTTTGACCAAAATTACTCCTTACCTCTTAGTTAGGAGGTCATTTTATATTTAGCAATCGTTATATTTGGATTGTAGTTAATTTAATTATGAATGGTTAATATGAACCATTCATGAATGAATGAATTTAATTTAATTATGAATGGTTGACTTTTTTGTTATTTTACTTTCTTAGAGTAGTTGCCAGCTTCTCACTCTGCTTCTACATAAACTGTGTGAGAAAATCATTAAAGAAAGTAAAGGGATAAAAGTCAACACTGTCTACAATACAGGTGGTTGATAGTGACAAAAACTGCTGAAAGAGCTGGGCTTTGTACCCACTCCACCCGGTTATGATTCCGAAACCATAGTTTAACATTATTTAGCCATAACTTAACATGGAATATTACCGACTTGTTTATGTGTAGACTATTTGTCTTAATTATTTAAAACGTTTGACATTGATTGTACTGTACTTAATTCATTCAATTTTCCCTGTATTAACAGTTGATAAATGTTTAATAAGTGCGTTATAATCGTGTTTTTAATGGGTGAGCGTTTGGGTACATTAGGAGATTTACTAAGGAAATATGACACTTGTTAGTGTTGGTATTTATGTTTTAACTGTCCACTTTGAAAAAGTCCACTCAGTAGAACTTTTTTTGTCAATAATATTTCCCAAAGAAAAATTTACCAAGTTTTAGCACATACCACGTCTGATTATTAAAACACTTTCAGCCCCATATGTATAGATTTGATGAGCTCACGACCATGTGTATCATTTTGAAACACGGGATTGGCCTAGCCAAAAAATGGGTCAGGTCAACCTGGTCCAAGACATGATAACATGAATTTCTTATTTATTAGCCTTCAGATAGGACATAAATAAGGACTAAATTGAAATATCTGTATTTTAAAGGCTTTTTTACTGTGAAGCAATGAGATACACTTGGGCCACGAGTAGGTTTTACTTCTTATTTTGTTTACAAAGTAGCCCATTGTGTACCAGTATTATGCACATTTTGAGATTTGAATCTGTGAGAGAAGGTTTTACTTATTATTTTGTTTACACTGTAGTCCATTGTGTATTTATATTATGCACATTTTTCAATTTGAAACTGTGTTTCATTTTGACTCACAATGAACCCCAAAGAAAAATATTACAGCTGTTTGGGTTAATCATCCCAGTGCTGCCAACCATTGACCAATACATTACCCACCTCTGCCCTGTGGTCACAGAGGACCAAGCAACACAGCAAGCCATGCCATTTCAATATAAATGTAAGTCTGAAACGTACACACCTTTATAGATAAAGCCGATTTGAGTGAAGCAATATGAAACACGTGTAGTTCAGCACGAAACATGGTGTGAATCAAATAGATACACGTGTGGGGTCGGGCTCATGCTACTGAAAATACTGTGGGCCAGGAGTGAACTAGGCTACTTTTAGCTTGGGGCTGAAAGTGTTAATTATCGTCAAAGGACAACTAATTCAGTATCTTCATGTTCCGTACAGTTTTAATGTTATGAAAACTCTAAGCAAAGGATTGGAATATTTGCCAAGACCTCGAAGATTTTAGAGACACTTATCCATTTTGGTTGTGTTTTTGTATAACAGTAGTGCTGTATAAATAATAAAATAAAATCGTTAATTACGTCTTCTGAGAAAGGCAAAACCAACCAAATTAATGAACGTTTATTTAAAACAACAAATGCTTAAAGCAAAGTTGTAAAAAACTTTAATTTATTTCAATTTCTGTATAAACAAACGAAGTATTTTTCAAAGCAAAAAATATTCCACTGGTGGCATTTTAGTCCGCCTTAACGTAATTAAACTGTTTTACTACAATTGTAAAACTTTCCGGGCAAAGTAACAGCCGCCCCGCGTCTACGAGTAATAAAAACCTCCATTCTCGCTCCAGGCTACACGCCGCCATAAAGTATTCTCCTAGTCAGACATTCGTAAACGGTTTAATTATTTTATTTAACGACAACAGAACAGTGCCAGACTCTGATTAGTCTTCTTACACGGCTCTCAAGACGTATTAGGTAAGCTAGTTACTTTTTACGATTCTGCTGCAGGTTTAAAATAATATTACATAATGAATAAAGTGAAACAGACGACATTCCTGGTGGTATGGTATGGAAATCGTATTTTTCAAAACCATTTGATGGAATAGTTTTTTTTTTTTTTTTTTTTTTTTTGAGGGGGAGGCGGAAAAATGCATTACGCACACAGGTGGCCAGCCTGTAGTGTGGGGCTCCCCTAAAAACGAGTTTACCCACTAAAAAACCTCCTCTACTCTTTAGGAATCTAACCTGGAATTGTTTGTCACATTACGTCAGGCTAGGCCTAAATTTGGCTTACGCCCGTGGGGCTCGCTCCTTATCCAGCCGCTCGATCAAGGGATCTGGGCCACTTCACGGTCCAGATCGGTTTTCTTTTCCAGGAGGATGCCCCAGACGAACTGTGACAAACAATCCCAGTTGCCCTCATCCTCCAAAATCTTTTGGCAGACCGAGTCCACCGAAAATGCACCAAAGATTTGTGTGGCCTCCAGGCGGGGCCCTTCCCAACGGGGACAGCGGAAGAATGTGTGTTCCGCATCGTCGGGAACACCCGGGCAATAAATGCAGTCCGGTGAACCGGTCTTTCCCATACGGTTCAGGTACGACCGAAAATAGCCGTGACCTGTCAAAAATTGGGTCAGGTAGTAGTCCACCTCCCCATGCCGCCGTTCCACCCATGGTTGGACCTGCTTGATAAGTCGCGCAGTCCATCGTCCTCGGGTGTCGTGCTCCCAGCTGTGTTGCCACTGCTGGTAGGTTCGGGAGCGCTCTTCTGTTCTTGCCGTGTCCTTGCCGATCTCGCCTTGTCTCTGATAAATCGCTTTCCTCTCCCCTGCCAAGAGCTTGACAGGGATGACTCCGGCGACCACCAGGACGGCAGGCTCGGACACTGTCCGGTAGGCGGAACACACCCGGAGCGCAGCTTGACGCTGAACCCGGGCGAGTCGCAACCTGTAGCACTCCTTATCTAGAGCGCCTGCCCACACCTCTGCCCCGTAAAGAAGCACGGACTGGACCGCGGACATCAACAGACGTCTTCTGCTGGATCGGGGACCCCCGACATTGGTCATCAGCCTACTAAGGTAAGTCACTACCTTAGCGGCCTTGTCCGCCGTACGGAAGATCTGATCCCTCCAGCTTAACTTGGTGTCCACCATAACCCCGAGGTATTTGGCGGCACGAGTTGATGTGACCACCTCCCTTCCCACTCGAAACGGGACGACGGTGTCGATCCTCTTCTTCGTAAGAATCACGATCTCCGTCTTACTGAGAGCAAGTGAGAGACCGTGATCGGACATCCAGTTGTTGACCACCCGCATAACTCGGTTCAACTTCAGTTGGGCCAGTTCAACGTTGCGTGCAGCAATGAGAGCTGCGACGTCATCGGCGTACCCAACCAAAGTGGTTTCCTCAGGCATCTCGGACCTCAGGAGGCTGTCATAGGCAACGTTCCAGAGATCCGGGCCGAGTATTGAACCTTGTGCGGCACCAGAAGTGACTTCCATCGTCCGCGTTCCGTCCCTCGTGTCATAAATCAGGCTTCGAGAGCGTAGATAATCCTCGACGAGCCGCAACAGATATGCAGGAATACGAAAGGTGTTGCGAAGCGCATCCAACATATCGACCCACCTCGCCGAGTTGAAGGCATTCTTGACATCAAGCGTAACAAGAAGCACTACTCGGCGGGAGAAATGGTTGTGGCTCTCGGCTCTCTCCACAGCTCTCTGAACTTCGGTGACAGCGTCGATCGTTGACCGTCCCTTTCTGAAGCCGTACTGACGGGGGCATAAGTCCCCGGCAGCTTCCACGGCAGAAGTCAGGCGGGAACGGATCAGCTTCTCGAACAGCTTCCCAGCCGTGTCCAACATGCAGAGAGGCCTGTGGGACGACGGCAGCTCGGGATCACCTTTGCCCTTGCTGATCAGTACAAGCCTGGCTGTTTTCCAGGGAGCCGGAAACACCCCTTCTACCAAACAGGCATTGTACATTCTCAACAACAAGTCAGCGTTGATTAAAAATACTTTCTTTAAAGCCTCACTGGGAATCCCATCCGGGCCAGGAGCCTTGTTGCTCTTCAGGGAGAGAACGGAGGTTTCCAGCTCCTCGAAAGTGAAAAGTGGAACGTCCTCTACCCGTCCGAAGTCAACCGGCGGTCGCTGTGGATGTTCAGGAAACAACCCAGCGACGATCCTCCCCATGGTGGCGCCCTCCATGATGGAAGGTGGAGAGCGGGCGCCGAGTTTCTGTGTTACAAGTTTGTAACCCAGGCCCCACGGGTCGGAATCAACGTCGTCACGAAGTCTCCTCCAGCTATTCGCCTTGCTCCTGTTGATCGCCTGGCGGAGAGATTTTCTCGCAGCTTTATAGGCCTCCGACTTACGAACTCTGTCTGCGGGAATTCTCGCTCTAGTGGCGGCTCGTCTAGTTCTTAAACATGTTCTTCTGAGTTCCGCAATCTCTTCAGTCCACCAGTAAACGGGTTGTTTGTCGCGTCGGGGTTTCCTTCGCGGCATAGACTGGTCGCAGGCCGAGACGATAAGTTCCATCGTGGATGTTACTAGTGCCTCGGCTCCAGCCTCACCAGGATTCCCCTGCGCTCCCCGAGAGATGACTTCGGTGAACTTGACCACGTCCAGTTTGTTGGTGTTCCACCGGCGTGGCCCTTCCCGAGATGCGGAAACTCGACGATTTGCCTGATCATGCAGGTCAAACACGATGTATTGGTGGTCGCTACCCGTGTAGTCCTCGACAACCCTCCAGCCAGAGATCCTCGGAAGGAGCGACTCAGACGCAAAGGTGACGTCAGGGATCGTGCCTCTCTGCCCGGGGCGCCGAAAAGTAGGTGTGTCGCCCTGGTTGAGGACGACAAGACCGGCCCTGGCGATGAAATCCAGGATGTATTTCCCCCGGGAGCTGGTAGAGGGCATTCCCCACTCGACGGCCCTGGCGTTGAAATCGCCACCAACGACGACATGCCCGGTGGTGCCGAGAACGCACTCCTCTAGGCTATCTATCTTGTCGCGAAAGTCCTGGACGGCCTCGTTGGGTGTGAGGTAGCAACTGAAGATAGTCACGTCCCTACACCGAACCCAGACGAATCCTCGGCCGCGCCCGTGACTCCGCACCAAGACATCCTGTGTATTACGCGCCCAAAATGCAGCAGTACCGAGGCTGTCGGAGATCCAAATGTTTGGGTCTCTGTCCCGATACTGTTCGCTGATAAGGAGCGCGTCAGCACCAAGTTCTCGGGCGAGCTGATCTAGAAGGTTATCAGCTCCCCAGGATCTATGAAGATTGGCCTGGAGGATGCGAATTACCGGCCGCTGCCTTTTGCCTGTTCAAGTGCGGCTCTGAAGGCACCGCACTGACCAGACCCGGGTAAGTGACCGAGGGCACTGGAGCCTGAATCCTTACAGAGGAAGCAGGATGGGCTCGAGGAACATTCCTTGCGTTTGTGGCCCTGGCCTCCACACTGGAAGCAGTTGGCACTCCTGTTGGGCCCGTTACAGTTTCGGGAGGAGTGGCCGAAACCGAGACAGCGGAAGCATCTCGAAACTACCACCCTCCGTTTGAGCCTGCAACTGACCCAACCGACTCTGAGGTGCTGAAGGCTAAGCAGCTTATTGGCGTGCTTTTCGCCCATCTCAGCAACAGCCATCCTGAGTTGACTTCGGTTAGGCTTTGTCAGCCATACCCTCACTCCATCAGCCGGTATCTCCGGGAGTGCCACCTGGATCGCACGGGTCACCTCATCTTCGGTGGAGAGGGCATCAAGGTCCCGAATCTCGACCGAACATTTCGGTTCTAGGGCCTTGATGGAGCCTTTGTCCCCAAGTGCAGTCTTGAGGGAAGCGGCAAAACCGATCTTGTCACTCGACTTCCCCAGTTCGAGGAGGACATCCCCGTTCTGGGTTCGCCGAATAGACTTGATAACGGTGTCGGTCTCTTCCGGTTTGGCCTGCGATCTAATCTGACCCAGAACATCAGCAAAAGATCGCCCCCCTAAGGGCTTGATCAAGATTGCCTCCGTCCTGGGCTTCTTAGGCCTGGGTTGTTTAGGCTTTCTGACAGACTTGCCAGAGGCCTCCCCCACCGGGTTTGAGACTTGCGTCCGCTCCACCCTCGACGCACTTTTCGAAGCTGCCTCCACTTGCTTCTGCCTCCTCCTTTCTTTCTTAGACAGGCGCGTCTTCCAGCCCCCCAAAGGTGTTGAGGCAGAGTTTGCTGCCAAGGCAGGATTAGCCGCCGGAGCAGGAACCTCTGCAGGAGTAGCCGCTGGAATCGCGACAGCGCCCGGGGCGGATTGAGTAGCCTGGACAGGAGATGTCTGCGATGCCGCAGTGACAAAAACCGGTCTCGGCACTGAGTCCACCTCAACAAGCTCAGGGCTTTCCGGCGAAGAACCGCTCTGCCTCTTCTTTCGCTTTCTGGCTTGAGTCTGGGACTCAGCCAGATGAGCTTGAGGCGAAGCAGACATAACTCGGTTCATAACGTCGCGCTCCTTCTTCACTGCCTTCAGCCTGATCTTCCGGCATTCCTCGATTTCGCCAAGGAAATCCTCGAGTTTTGGAATTCCTTCCTTAATCGCCTTGTTGACGTTCTTCTGAATAAGGAGAGCCTTGGCCATCTCCTTCAAAAGATCGTTCATTTTCTTCAGACATGAGTCTTCCTCCTCGTTGGCATCGTCCTGCTGCTGCCGAAGCATTTGCATCTCGAATGCCGGACGAAGAGGACTCTTCCTGGGAGGAATTCCTTGCATCCCGGCTAGAGGTGTTACCGGCTCAGTCACCCCCATACCCAGCTTAACCTCATCCTTCTCCTTTCCGGTTACGGCCGACGATCCGGCGACACCAGCAGCCTTGAACGGGATCGGCGGAGGGGAGGCTTTAATTCCCCCCGTCGGCGTCCCAGTCTTCGAGGTCGGAGACCTCTGCAGTTTTGAGCTGCGCTTAAAGGCGGCCTGCTCATTCTCCTTTAATTTCGTGTTTTGGTTTTGAAAATCCATAATTTTGTTTCACCAGCGCATCGTGCGGCAAGAGGCGGCCCTTCATTGGCCGGGAGCGGGTACACCCTCGGAGGTCTACCCCCCGTAGGAGATAAGACACCCCTACCCCAGGACTCTGGGGCCCGAAACCTCCGTTTGCCCAGCACCGATACACAAAATGTGCCGGACGTGCTGGGGGTCGCACCGTGGCAATGCAGAGTCCGATCTCTGCATCCATGCCGCACTTCCTGACTAAGGTCCGAAGCGGCTGGCTTCTGACGACACACTGGAGGAGACCATCGGCAGTGCGAGGCACACATCAGTCCCTGCAACACAACAGGGACACTCCCAGGACCCCCCAGCGTGCGCCGGTCGAAAGAAGGTGGAAAGACACCCTTGATTCGGGGTCGAAAACAAGAAGGTGAGCAAGGTTAGCTCAGGAAAGAATAAAGACGGTGAGCTAAGACCTGAAAGATGAGAAGAAAGGCCCTAGCTCGGGAAGAACTGTGAGGAGGGTCTCACAGCTTGGCTCAGGTACCCCGGGGTCGCCAAGAAACACCCGTACAGTGGAAAGCCCACTGCCCCTGAGGGATTGATGGAATAGTGGAGATTAATTAATTACTAAAAATGACTATGGTATATGGGGAAAGGCTCTTGTTAAATATGATGAGAAATTCCTATCAAAGGTTTATACGAGGGTACCACCTCCGCCAATCTTCTTGGAGATTAAATATGAACTGAAAGCATTTGAATAGGACATTCGTTGACATGTTAGGATATACCACTTGCCCATTAAAGGATAGAATAATTTCCATAGTCTTGTTAGTTCAGGGTTGCCTGATGCAAATTAAAATTATATTTGGTAATAAAACACACCATAACACATCTTGAGACAATTTTGTGTTTACGTTCACCAATTATTGATTAACCTACATTTTCTTATAACACCCCATAAAACCTACATACTTGATAATATGGTGTTTTATGAAGAAAGTAAAAGATCTGGAATTCCATTGGAAATTTGCTAAGTGCCGCACACTGCCTCTTTTAAAAAAATGTGCACATGACCTTTTGATAATTTTTTACATTAGGTAAAAACTAAGCACGTCTACAATATGTTCACATGAAAAGTCTGCCTTTGGACAGTAATAGGAGAGTGAGTTTCGTAGATCCATAGGACACACTGTCACTTCTCTTATTGACTCGCCATGATTTTGTTTTTGAAAATTTGCATGAAAAAAAGAAGTGCAAGATGCGAATGGCTCCGCACAGCAAAGCTTTCATATCAGCTTTCAATCAGGGCAAGACTTTATGGACACCCGGTATATTGAATATTTTTCATTTTTGGGGATTTTACTTGCTGGCTTTTGGTCTTCAAAATGACATCACTTCAAAATCAATTCAATATAAATCAATGCAAATAAAAAATAATGTGTAAGTGAATATTTTAAAATATTTTTGAATATTTTAATTGAATTTACCTAAGGTTTTAAAGATGAATGCGTAAAACACACTGATACTGAAATTTCAACTCTATGTAGACGGAATAGGTTTCTTGTAAGAATTGTATTACCAAAATATGGAGATTTTAGTACTTCTGACCATAATAGATAGATTTTTAAGTAGCTGTCCAAAATAAAATTAAGAGTTTGTACGTCTTAGTTACAACGTAATAAGTAGTTAAAGGAGAAAATTGAACATCATCTTTCTAATTATAATATTCTTAAAACTTTTTTCATGAACCAGATCTTAATATAGTAACCAGTATAAAGTTATAATACTAACATTAATACCAATGTTTAAGTATTTAATTTCATTATATTACATGGTAAAAATTTAAGTTACTATTGAGTTTAAGAGATAATCAATTCCAGAGTTAAGTGTAGGCTGATTTAAATGGCGCAATGACAAATGAAAAACAAAAAAACAAATGAATAAAAGCCATTATTTCTCTGAAGCCAATTACAGCTAATGTATTCTTTTCCAGTGGCAGTGTTTTCCACAATAGATTTTTAAAACGCACCATCCCCCACCGCCAAACAAAGCCTAATTTCGACATCGCATCACATTATGGGTGATGATTTTTTCCGCGTTTGCCAGAGCTCTGGGCAAGGGATGGGAGAGTGGGGGGTGGGGATGGGACTAACCGACCGAACGACTATTGAAAAACACCAATCATTAATTATGCCTAATTATAAAGAGTACTCTCGTCGGCCTGCGGATAGCCGCGTCGGTTTTCAATGGATGTTTATTTTTTACCAGATATTTATGTTGCCATTAAATGGATGACTTTTTATACCACAGTGGGAATAATCGCACTCGTCCATAATAATGCTCAGTGGCTGATTTCAAATCGAATAATTAAAAGTGCCTTTTTATTTAATGGGCCGGTCATTCGAACAATTCAATATTGGCGTTATTCAGCGTTTAACTACACAAAGGTAGATACGTTCAGATAGGTTTTTATTGCAAATTAAACTAGTTGTAGATATTTTTCGACAATAAAGGTAGTTTTTTGTCTAGGTTTTGATCTGAGAGGTTGATTTTAAAACTAATTTGTCCTTTTTTTAGAACAGTGTTTCTTGATTCTACTTATGTCAAAACCAGTTTATGCCAACCTTTCATGAATCTATTGTCCAGGAAGCCAATTTTCCATGCTCTCTTATGAAAATTACATAAATTTATGACTATGTTGTCCAAAGAATACCTTTATCTTGCCATCGTTTTTATTTTTCCTTTATGATATGAAAAATTTATACTGTATATTAATAGGAAAGCATGATTTTTTCGTTTTTTTTTCTCAACTTGTGTACATTAAAGATAAATCCATGCAAAACGTTAGGAAGACCTTATATGAGCGGAATTTTATCACCATATCATCTGCCCTCAAGGCTCCGCTATACAAGCTTTCGTATTTTAAATGTTAATCTTATGTAAGAAGGGTAATTGATTGATGTTCCAGTTATAAAATAATTTTTCAGTGACTCTGTCTATATTAAGTGAATGGTCCAATATCGATTAAAGGACGATCTCTAGCTTATTTTATTCCATAGATATCTAAACACCCTTGACGCGTCATGATTTTTCTTCTGATTCTTTTTAAGGTTAACTAAAAAACCGAGAACTAAATAAACAAAATTTTGTCCCTTTTTTATAGAAAGGGTGAAAAGTAAAAAATCCAAGAAAAAAATTATGTCGATTTAATAGAGCTTGAATAGTGGCAAACAAAGTAAAGCATCAGCACAATTCACATCACATCCGATTGTCAAGCAAATCAAATGAAATGTAGTAATTGAAGAATTGTTTATTTCCTCTTGCAACAAACACAATTAAAACGCTCGTTAAAAATCGCGACTGAATAAAGGGAAAGTAAATGATTTATCGCCGATATCGACACAATTATTCCAGGAACAGCGTACGAGTGCATTGATACGTTTACAAAAAAGAGTGGAATCACAGGTCATCAACGAAAATAATTATGATAGAGGACGCGACGATTAATAATCACAGGGTGTCCGGCGGGTGATCATTAAAAAGCGAAAACAAAGAATTGTCGGTATTTTTGCAGTTTTGCCTGACAGCTAATATAAATGACAAAACGCCAGAGTGGAATTATTAAACTGTGACCGCTATAGGCTATAGGTTCCGGATGAACGGGGCCTACAGCGATACAATAAAATCAGGAGTGGCCAAAGCATTTATGAGCTGTTAATTGTATTTCATTACCCCACAAATGCAAAACGGTAGTGAAACTGGCTTGGTACACCTGTAAAAGTAATAACTGTTCGATGAAAATGGACTCGCAGAGAAAAATCTGCGTGTTTTACATTGCAGAACAAAAATGCTATGTTTAAAATGAAAGATTATGAGGGACGATACTGGAGAATAAACAATATTAGATACAACAGTTTAAAATAACTGTCATTAGATTTTAAAAGGGAATATAGTAATGATAATTTTGAATTATTGTGATGTTTAGCAAAGTTTCAATTTGCAATGAAGAACAAACCAATCTTAAAACAAGAAACAGTAAAAAGACCTCAACCCATCATAGAATAGACATCCCACCATCATTTAAGTTTAGGCTACTCATCTTAGTTTATTCCATCATTATTTAACTTTAACAACAAATATTCAGTTAATGCTTAAGAATTATACTTGGGACTGTGTTAAGTAAATCACTAAAATATATTGTACAAATCAAGACCTTTATTTGATTATATAAGTAATTCTGAACTGTAGACAGATTTGATGTAGTTCCTGAATAATATAAATTTCTTCTTAAAAAAGAATTATGCACTGAATTCTTGAAATAATTTTTAGATGTAAAGATCCAAAGAAAACTTGCATACACAAACAAGTATTTATCATAAAAAGGTTCTATATTTAGATTTCACCTCCGGTAATTTTGTTTACTTGCTACAATTTTACTTTTACAGTGATGATAGGTATAACTTTATTCTCTAAATGAACTCATAGAACAATATAAACAAACATTGAAACATTTACCAACTAAATATCCAGATAATTGTACGAGCAAGTGGGTTAATTAATTTTAATGTGAATTAAATTTAAATAATTTAATTCACGGTACTGTGACGGTACTTTGCTGTAATTTAGGTCACCGCACAGGATTATTGGTCCATAGAAAGAGGAGTGAACATAAAAAAATAAATTAATTTAAATAATTTATATACAGTCTATAGGTTTACAGAGTTCTATGAAACAAATAATTCTAAGTAACTAAAATCCCCTAGATATGTTTTATTTTGGCTAAGCAAGAAGCTTAGATGTTTAGACCATGTTATGTTGACCATATGTTTAGATCCATACCTGACCATTATTTTTATCATAGCATCCCATTCCCAACAGAAGCCCAAAAATATGACCAAAAACGATATTTTTAATCCCCTTGAGTTTTAATAATAACACAATTTATTATAAACACGACTGATATTCTCCCAACTGGGTAAACACAATTACCCCCAGTGTTTTTATGCCTGAACAATCGCCTCATTTTGAAATAGGCAGTTCTCACTGTCAATACTAGTAAACAATCATCAAATGGACAATTTTAATTGAGAAACGCAATTACAAAATAGAACAATAGCACAGTTGCGCTAGCCTTTGTAAAACAAGAAAAACAAACTACAATGAATTATTCAACCCGGGGGAATAGGGCGTGACGAGGTAAAATTAATAGTTACACTAGTAATATAAGCAAAATGGTAAATTTCTCAGCTAGCCGGTGCCGAGTCTATTGTTAGAATGAAATAACGCACTGGATCGAGCCCTGGCTAATTAATTACTATTGATTACAAGGGAAGTAAGTAACAATAGTAGCAACAAAATTAATGTAGTTGGTGCTATGATCAATGCGTGACTAGATGTATTTGAAGTCATTCTTTTGTTAGATTTTTTATACTAAGCTTGCATAATGCATTATTTTACCTGTTTTTTATATTATTTTTTAATGAAAGTCAAACACAACAAAATGCTTTGTTATTTTTATCTAACTATAAATAACTATTTCCATTCCAGTGAGTTCACTTATTTCTAAACGGTTTTATAGTTACTATTTTATTGTGTATAGATTCAACAATACTTTTGTCGTTTACATAAGGGTCAATATGGGTATACAGGTAGGGTAAGTTGCTTAAGCAACTGCCAAACCAATAATTTATTCCCACCATAGTTAAATTTAAGGTTAAATTCCCCTCAACGAAGGTATCTTATTGTAAAAATAAGAATTACGAATTTTAATGTGCATATCAAAAAGTTAGAAAGCTTTAACTACTTGGGACTTTTAAAAGTTAGATGAAAAATTCAAATGGGATATTCATGTAAATTTCAAAATATTCTGATCGGTTCTGTAAGAAAATTATATTGTTTTAGAAATGTTAATCATACAAATTTATTACGTTTATTTTTATTTTGGGTTTGTACACTACAGAATTCAGTATACTACTGTATAACTTATTTGAGTACGAGGGGAGGGCTGCAAATAACCCAAATATTGATAGAATACTACTAACACGAAATAATTTTATTAGTACTATTTTTACAAATATTAAAAGAAATTAATACATTCCTTTGTGTAAGAAATTATACCTTTTACCTGTCCAGCATGTATTTATTTTTCGGCATGTATTTTTTTTAGTACTTCGTTTTTTTATGAAAAGAGTGGAAATAAAGGAATGAATAATTTGTTTTATTCTAACAGAAGTGCCAACTCAAGACATTTCCAAACATCCAATACTAAGAAATTTAATTTCAGGAAATCTTTTGTTTATTTTGAGTCTTTTTTGTTGTCAATTAAATCAAATTATCAAAATATGTAAGACTATGGAATAGTTTTGTAACCAGCCTAGGCATTGATTTTTTGAAACCAGCAATGTTTGTTTAATTGGCGAAATAATTATTTAAATTTCTATCAGTTGGAAAGTTTGAAGATCTAGGATTGATACAAAATCATTTTATAAATTAGATCAATTACATTAGAGGTATTATTTAAAATAAATACAGCAGGATGTCAGCAAGTGTGAACATCGTGTAGAAATGGACTCACAAAAAATTTATTAACTTTTCCTGTATTATTTTTTCCCTTGTTCAAGCATATTTGATATTGTGATCAGCTGTCCTAAGATTTTAGAGACTTTTTTCACGTAGCCTACGGTAAACGAATACGGTGAAGCAAAACTTAATTTTAATCATTGCTAATTTGGCTATCTTTACAGTTTAAAGAAACAGGAAATCGTAAAAAAAGTGAACAGAGGCAAGAATTAAACATTATCCATACTGTTTAACTATACTGCATAGCGTACTACTCAATTACTCAATTTAGCGTACTACTAAATTGTTAATATTTTTAAATAGCGGTTAGCGTTTTCCATAAAGGATTTAGGCTACCTTATGTTGGAAAACCTCTCTAGTATCTGTATTGTAAACCTTTTAGTTAATTAAGGGAAATAAATTATTCATACTATTCTATAAGTTTTTAAGAAGTTGATGCAGCTTACGTAACAAATAAATAAATGTATTTATTTGGCTAAAATTTCCTTTTTACGTAAACAACTAGTTTACAAGAGAAAACAAATAATAATAACTATACAGGGTGTCCCGGAACTCTCTGGAACCCTTTTGTATATTTGTTCCTTGCATCGAGACAAGAAAAAAACATCTTACAAATAGGGGTCTAAAATCCATCGTTTAGCCGCTAGCCGCCATTTTGTTTTTTTTACGTAATAATTTTTATTTCCGTAACGGATGGTTGTATTCAGTTCATATTTGGTATAAATCTTTATAATAGTAATGTACATTTTCAAGAAAAAAAAATTTTTTTCCACTGTTTATTTTCAAAATGGCGGCCATTTTAAATTTTCAAACTCAAATATCTCAAATTTGGTAAATTTCCAAAAAAATTTACTTTGTACAAAAAAGTTGCCAAATTTAATTATCTAACCAACGGTACCAAGTTTATAAGGATCTGATTACAAATAACGGAGTTATTGCGATTTTTCTCCAAAAAACATTGATTTTTGCATTATAATTAATGCAAATTATGGCCATTTTCACAGAAAAATCGCAATAACTCCATTATTTGTTATCAGATCCTTACAAACTTGGTACCGTTGGTTAGATAATTTAATTTAGCAACTTTTGTGTACAAAGTAAAATTTTTTTGAAATTTACCGAATTTGAGATATTTTAGTTTGAAAATTAGAAATGGCCGCCATTTTGAAAGTACACAGTGGAAAAAATTAATTTTTTCCTGAAAATGTACATTAGTATGATAAAGATCCATACCAAATATGAACTGAATACAACCATCCGTTACGGAAATAAAAATTATTACATGAAAAAAACAAAATGGTGGCTAGCGGCTAAACGATGGATTTTAGACCCCTATTTGTATGATGTTTTTTTCTTGTCTCGATGCAAGGAACAAATATACAAAAGGGTTCCAGAGAGTTCCGGGACACCCTGTATAGTAAAATAGTAGACACAATATATGTTATAAATAAAAAGAAATGAAAAACATACGTCTACAACACTCATAAATATATTTACACTTACACTACAAAGAATACATAAGGTAATTAAAGTATATGAAAAGATATGAAAAATTGCCAAAATTGCCATAAATATATTTTTGAGTGTTGTAGACGTTTGTTTTTCATTTCTGATTACAAAAGTACGTATCATGCTATGTATCATGCTAATAAAAAAGTGTTTAGAAATAAAAACAGTTAAATTAATAAAACATTAAAGATGGCAATAACAAGAACAGCTCACTTTTAACAGGTCATTATACAACAAAAGGCAAATAACAAGAAAAAAAAACGAAATAATAACAACTGATTAACTACTGAAAGGAAAACAACAATAATAACCAATCGAATCAATAACAACAAGACAAATTAATTGCTCTCATTCTCCTTCATTAGCTGTCAGGGGTTTCTTGATAATTGCGTTGCAACATTGCGAGGTACCTGATTCCCTTAACGTTAGATACTTGACCATGATCTGCTCATACAAGATCCCATGATGATGTCTTGCAAAAAGCTCAGTTGATCTAGAACCGGCAGATTTTGTGCAGAAATCTACACGTTCCGAGAGAGCCGGACAGTTATTTTTATCGTTCACAATTGTAAAAGAAAACAATGTCCTAAGTAGATCTTTGTAGTTCCAAATATGTGAGATGAAAGTGAGCAGCAGTCCTGTCAACTGGAACCTCTAAGAAGCAGTGTACAAACCGTAGACCCACAAAAAATTAATCTTGTAGGACTTTTAATCAGTTGTTCAATAAGGTATCTTTGATTTGGTGGTACACCAATGAGGAGAATCCAAAGTGGGGACGAAGATTTGCCACATAGAGGGATTTTATTTCATTAGTATTTCGGATAGAGCGTAAAACACAAAAAATAAGATCCAAGTGCTTGTTAGCTTTCATACATTTACTAATAACGAGTCGTTGACCGTCGACCGATACTCGACGGAAACAGCTCCATCCATGTACTTTTTAAATTAATATTATCTTCCAATTGATCATCTGATTTATTTGGTTACTTAACTGAAGTATATTGGTTACTCGTTCTGAGAGTATGTAAGATTAAATTTTATAAATGATACAAACACTTAGTAAAGTACAATTTGTAGAACATTTTTATTGTCTTTCAATTAGTCGTTTACACTTTTCTGCTGCGGTGTATGGTTTTCATGTCATTGCGGAAGTCTATCACAATATAAATTCCTCTCAAAAGATACCATATATTCATAGATATGTATCTCAAAATCTAAAAGAGCAAGAAACTAATGAAAAATTGGAAAAATAAAAAAAATATTATTAGCTTTCTTTTTGTAATTTACATTTTTCTTCTATAATATATGGTTTTTGAGATATTTACATAAAACTAAAACATTAACCTTTTTTATAAATTAATTTTTACCATTTATGAAATTATATCTCAAAAACTAAAATAGATAGAAAAATTTTTAAGGACAAAGTTGTTGGAAATTTTACGAGAATTCTTTTTGTGATTTACATATTTTTGCTATGATTTTTAGTTTTTGAGATATTGGGTAAAAGATATATTATTGTACCTTTTCGATTCTCTTGCCGCTGAAGTTCCACGCGAAATTCCGGGGACTTTTAGTATGTGCATCCTATAGTCCCCCCGATTACATTTATCAAATAGAAATCCATACCTCCTGCCAAGTCGTCTACTCCATATATTTGACCATTCATTGACTGGACTAATAGTAGTTTAAGGTATAGTACTAAACAATTTATCAATCAAAACATTTTCATCTAAATAATAATTCATTATAATTATGTACATTTTTCTGTTCCTTGATAAAACAAATTATTCTGGAGCTTTTACTCTTCTGATTGTTTTAGACAAAATACCACGAGTTCAATTAAAATCAGCTTATAATTATAATAAAATAAATTGCAAAGATTTTAAATGTCGATTTTGTAATCTATGAAATTAAGATAACATTAAAAAAATCGACTAATATAGAAAAGGTTAGCTTTTATTTGGTATAACCTTCATATACAGTATATCTGCCCAATGGAAGTCTCTATCTAACTGTCTAAAGATGTTTTTTACTTTACTGATTTAAAAATATATACAGGGGGTCTCGGAACTCTCTACCGACCTTTTCAGGTATTATTCCTGGACTAAACATAAGCCAAAATATGTTATTTAAAATTTCCAAAACTCCATAGTTACCTGTACAGCCGCCATTTTGTATTTTTTAAAGAATAATTTTTAATTTAAGAACGGCTTGACGTAATAATTTGAAATTCGGTACACAGGTTGTTTAAGTAAAGTCCTAGCTGGGAAAAAATCATCAACTTTTTATATTTTATATCTTAAAAATGGCGGCTGTTTAAAATGTTTAACCTTAAATTGCGTAAAAACCACGTAAGGTAGACAAGTTTATGTTCTTATGTGTTTTTTGGAACATTTAATTTAAAATCCAACGATGTAAAAGTTTTTAAAATCGGTTCATAAATAAGCGAGATAGAGCCATTTTAATTCAAATAATCACACACCTGAGCGGGTTGCCGCGCGAAAAGCGCCGTCGCGGCGCCAGGTCAACAATGGATTTCGTACCAAAACTACTCCCGGTGAAGTGGTACGACCATGACTAGAATCAGTAAAATCGCTCTATCTCACTTAATTATGAACCGATTTTCACAATTTTTACATTGTGGGATTTTAAATTAAATTTTTCAAAAAACACATAAGAACATAAACTTCTGTACCTTGCGTATTTTTTATGCAATTTAATGTTAAAGATTTTAAACAGCCGCGATTTTGAAAATATGAAAGATAAAAAGTTGATTATTTTTTTCCCAATTAGGTATTTACTTAAAAAAGCTGTTTACCAAATTTCAAATTATTACGTCAAACTGTTCTTAAATTACAAATTATTCTTTAAAAAATACAAAATGGCGGATGTACGGGTAACTATGGAGTTTTGGAAATTTTAAATATGATATTTTGGCTTGTCTTTGTTCTAGTAATAATATCTTAAAAAGGTCGATAGAGAGTTCAGAGACACCCTGTATAGGCCTAGGTTCCAAACAGTTGGACTTGGGAGTCTTGAACATGTGAAAGGACACATATAAACATTTTTCATAGTGCAGCTTCTTGGTGTTCGCCTCACACCAACCCACGACCCTCATTAGGCCACTCTGAAGTGAAACACTTTCTTTCCCAGAAGCAACTGAAGACTTCAAATCCAGGTCGTCAGCAAAGAGGAGGTGCATGACAAGGATTGTGTCTAACGAAAATGTAAAGAGAATATGGCCAAGATGTGAGCCTTAGCGGCAATGAATCAGTTGAAGTTTCTCTGCCAAGTAATAAAGTGCCTATTTTATTATAAGAATTCAAAATATATTTTTACACAAGACAAAAAATAAACATAAACAGTACAACATAAACATAAACATTTTAAAACAACAGCTGTTTTAATCATATACAGTATTGCATGCCCCTTTTTATTATTTGTTTAGAGCAGTTCGGTTGAATCTGTATGTTCCGTTAACAGTTTGAACAATGTAAGAGTTTGGCATCTCATGTTTCCTCCTGATAACTTTAACGGGGACCCATACTCTCTTCCCTTTTTGCACGTATACGTCTTCATTGTCCTTTAGCTCCCTAAGTTGGTGTGACGATCTGACATAGTATTTTTCTGTGTTTATTGATTTTGTTTTAGTGATTGAAGAGTTTCGGTTATAGGAAAAAGTGGTTTGAAGGTGTCTTTTGGGATCGGAAGAACCGTCTTCAAAAGTCTCCCAATTAACATCTGGGCTGGAGCTTTTAGATGCACTTTAGGAGTATTGTTATAATCAATTGTAGCAAAGTTTAAATCTGCTATTGAGTTCAGAGTTTTTATTAACATTGATGTTATGGTCTGTATGGCTCTTTCTACCGAACCATTAGACCGTGAGTGGTAGGGAGAGGAGGTTATGTGTTTTATCTGATTTTTTTTTGTAAAAGCTGCAAATTTGTAACTATCAAAAGGAGGACCATTGTCCGAATGAATCTTCTTGGGCAAGCCATAAAACCTGAAAATCTGTAACAAACTTGCAGGAACAACGTCAGCATTTGTTCTGTTCATTTTTTAAATCTCTATTAGTTGAGAGTGATAATCAATCACCAACATGTATTCTGTATCTTTACTTTAAAGAAGTCAATTTCAATCTCTTACCAAAGAATTTCAGGAACGGGGTATGGTTTTAGATTCTCTTTAGGATTAGACCGTTGGTACTCGTGGCATATTGAACACTACTAACGGTTTCCTGAGTATTCTTCATCATCCCTGGCCAGTACAGGGCCATTTTTGCTTTATTTTGACACGAATTGACACCTTGGTGTGAAGCGTGAAGCTGTCTCAAAATATCAGGTTGCAAATCCTTTGGAATGACCAGACGATTCTCCATATATAGTAGATCTTCAGATAAATGTAATTCGTACCTCTTGTCCCAAAATAGTTGAGCTTCAGAATCACAACTACTTTTATGTTCAGGCCATCCATTTTCAATGTAGTTACCTACATTTTTCAGCGCATCATCTTTTGCCGTAGGAGCCTTATGTTTTTCTATTACATCTTCTTTGGCGAATACTACTAAGGAGTAGTAATCCTGAGTATTTTCCTGAGTTCCATAAACCTCAGCTCCTTTTTCTAGGAAATGTGTGATCGGAGCTCTTGATAGGGAGTCAGCAATATACATATTTTTCCCAGGGACATGGATTAGTTTGGAGTTGAACCTCAAAAGTTCCATTACCATTCTTTGGATTCGTGGAGATAAACTTAATATAGGATTATTTAGAAGACCAAGTGAGGCTTGTTATCAGTTTCAATTGTAAAGTCTGTCCCATATAAGTAGTAGTGAAACTTTTTACACCCATTAACAACAGCCAATAGTTTTTTTTTCGATTCGACTATATCTTTGCTGTGATTCTGTTAGGGTTGAGGAACTATAGCCGATTGGGTGGCCATTTTGGAGAAGAACGGCCTTAGGCCAAACTTACTTGCATCTACAGATTAAGTTGATCTCTTTCTGCCATCAAAATAGCCCAAAACAGGAACTTTGGTTATCTCTGTCTTTAAAACCTCAAAACTCGTTTGCTCCACATCCGTCTACATTAAAACAGATTTTTGTTTAATAGTAATTGTAAATTACTTTTTTTAACAAATAAGTTATCTATGAATCTTCCAACATATGTAAGCATTCCCAAGAATCATTGGAGATCATTTTTCTTTAGGACATGGGTAATCTCGACTCACAATCGAGACTCTAATCGATTGTGGCAAATTTCTCAAAATTCAAAGCCCTTTAAGATGAAATAACATATGACGTAGGCCAATGCAGCTTCTCTGACGACTTCCAGTAGGGACGTCCCTAAAGGAAATCTTCATTGGTCTAGTTCATATCATTCATAATTTTAATGGGCTTTGCATTCTAAGAAATTTGTCAAAAACTTGACCTCAAAAAGTCGAGTGTATCGGGAATTATTGAATTTTTGTTTTTAGCAATATGATTTTATGCAATATTTGATCGCCTGTCATTTTTGACTCGGTCATACTTTTGAGGTTTTTGGTATGTGGCATTGTTCTCTATGCTTAGAGACATTTAATTTGATGTTCATATCAACCTATGCTTACATTTAAGATTCTCGGCTTACTCCTCGTGGACCGTCCCCCATTGGAGGTGGAGAGTCAATGAACCCATGGAAACAAGGTATTTAGGTCTTACATAGATGTGCGGAGTTTAAACCTTCCAACTAATACCGTATGGAAGATAAATAGGGGAAAGGGACTTAAACCTCACCCTGTATTTCACTTTACTTAAAGAAAAAAAAAAAAAAAAAACGCAGCTCTTTCAGGGAGTCAGTGAGTCCGTTCACCACAACCACATTTTTAGTGATAACTGATAAATATTACACTTCAATTAACTCATCTTGATATAAATAGAATCTGCAGGAAATACACTTCAACTGTATAAAGAAGAATATATTACTAAACAATCCTGTAATATCAAAAAATTGTATTAACTATCTGAATAATCACTACTTTTTACCAAAGACGTCACTGTCTCTGCTCCGGGGCTGCTTCGTTCCCAGACGTCGCTGCAGCATAAAATTGTACCACAAAACATGATTAAAAAAAAAATCTTGCTTCAAAGTTTGCGAAGAATAGGCTACTATTATTTTGTGATGGTTTTGAGAAATCAATTGCAAATAACAACAACTACTCAAGTAGATGTCACTCCAATTTCGGTCACGAATTTTTAAACTGAACCTGACGATTATCCATTTTTAGTTAAATATTAATTACAGATTTGAAGATCATTAATGTTTCAGAATAAAAAGTCAATGTAGGTTAAAAGGTTAAACATAAAGATAACTATTCTAATTGCACGTTTAATGAAATCATACATTTGTTAGAAATAACTCTCAAAACTTAAACTAATAAAATAATATCATTTTATTCAGAATATGTAAAAAAATATTGTGCAAGATTGTATTTCACAAGAGTGTATAACACAAGGCTGTTTGTTTGTGATATGAAATCGAAAGTGAATATCTCTTCACACCCCAGACAGAGGTAGCAAGGACCTCCGCGAAATCTGTGAGCGCAGGCTGTAACTACAACTCTTTATTGATTATAAACCCTTCCCTGAGCTTGATTTGCATATGAGGGTTGAAGAGGGGGGTTGAAGTAGTTCGAGTGGACGCCACCACGCCGCACCAGCTACTTGCCTGCTCAGGGCGCCAAGGTTCATGTTCAAAACTTCAATGTCACATAGGAACTTTCGTGGCCTCATTTTTTAGGTCAGTTGTTTTTTTACAACTCTACACAGAGGTTTAATATTACAATTATTTGATATTTAAAGACTTAACAGTTGTTAACTTTCAACTGTTATAAAAAAAAAACATATATAATATGAAATTGCAATTTATTTAGCGATCTATAAAAAAACCTTGGTTGCTTAGTCAGTTATAAGGTCCCAGAAATACACCGTGTCCCCCCTAAAAAGCTTACAACTTTGAAGCCTAGTAAAATTTGTCCAGGAAGAAACTATTAATTTTTTCAGCATAAATTGAGTATATTAACTGAACCATTAATGTCGCTCAAACATTTAAACTTAAAAACATATCATACAATAAGTTGTGGCAGTTTTTAACAGTTTTTAACGGTAAATTGAAATAAAATCTAATTCTCTGTTTCAAAGAAGATTTAGAACAAACTATGGTCGATATCTTACATCAAGGAATCCTATCAGATTCTATTGTTATTGACTGGAATCTTAAACACATGACAGGAAGGTTAGAATGAAAAATAGAAGTTGAAGTTGTAGAAAACTATGGATGGTGCGTGATGGTCCAATCAACTGGCCTACATGGTTGCCAAACCTAACATACTTTTATTTATTTATTTCTGAATTTAAAAGAACGGTGTTTTTGGGGACCTCAAAACGAAAAAGTAACATGGTCCCGGGCTTATGTCTTGCCGTGACTACTACCATAATAGCGTATTCCCTGTATTGAAATTAGCAAAAACATTAAATCTTAGCAAAAGATGTGTCATCTTTATACATAAGCCTCTTCATGCAATTTTTTACCCGTACATACCAACAAAGTTGTTAATTTTTCTGGGACACGGAGTAGGCTATATCATTACTTTACCAATGGAGATTACAATTCAAAATAAATAATATATGTTACAATTTTCTTAGTAAAAGAATATTTCTTGTTTCAAAGCTGCTAGTATCTTATTTTCTAATCCTTCGTGTGAAATAAAAATGTCATCTTAACACTAACCCATATGAAAATAAAAATCAGTACATGTACATAAGCCTTTTTGTGATTACTACTCTTCCATTAGGCCTATTTGTGAACAAGGTTTAAAATTTGAGTTGTCAAAACATTGAAATATTCATCCCAGTTATTCAATACTGTTTGAGAGTCATCTTCACCTTTGGGCCAGGTTAACATAGCCCAAGTTTTGCTTAGTCGGCAATGTTAACCATATGGCTTTTATGCAAAACATGGTATTTTATTCCCCTGTTCCGGACGCCGTTTTTCAACCGATTTTCTTTCAACTTGGTAAGTGTTTAGTTGAATTGTTATATTAGGTCCCTCATATCTAAAAATTTTGAAAATTTAATAAATATTACTCTTTGTGACGTCACAAATTAAATAGTTTTTCCTTAGTAATATTTTGAAGTTTTCATAATTTTTAGGTATGAGGGACATAATATAACTATTCAACTAAACATTTACCATGGTCAAAAAAATCAGTTGAAAAACGGTGTCCAAAAAAATAAAATAAAATAAAATACCATGTTTTGCCTAAAAGCCTTATTGTTAACATTGCCGACTGCGCAATAATGGGCTACTGGCCCAAAGGTGAAGATGACTCTTAATTTTTTAGATATTTAAAATCTTGATTATGATCTTTATTATGCAAAAGGCAGAGGTACACCTTCAAGTTCGTTTCTGCTCTTAATAAAAACATTGGAATTATCTTTATTTTATTTTTAAACTAAAACATATGTTGATATTTAAAATACTGTATAACAAAATGATACATGTTGAAAGGAAATAGGAGGATCATACCATTGAAATGTCAATCCAGTGCGATGGATTTATTTATTTATAACAATTTAATAAGCACAATTTTCACTGATACAAAATAAACAAACAATGTGAATAATATTTATTGAATTTTGTAAGATTTTTTCAAGAAAAGATGTAGTATCTTTAAAGATGAAACATTTTTATCTAGTATTGAAATAAGAATAGCATTTGTGAAAAAAATGTTACTAAGACGAAAACAACAAAATTATTCTACTGGTAAAAATACTTGAAAAAGTAATTTATAATCTAAATAAATGTAAACATTGTGTTATAGTATTGATCCCTTTGGGCTAGGGAATTCGCATTATTAGTCTAATGACTATTTAATCCGCATAGAGTAAACAAATTATGCAATTATGGATCAAACAATGGCACAAGTTCATGAACTAGATCAAGCGGGATAGAGAAATAGTTGATTAGTAAAATATTATGTACCATTACTTGGTAAACTATTATACATAAAACAAGTTTGTTTGTATTAGTACATTTTTATATTTTGAATTTTTCGTACAAGAGGGGCAAAAGTAAAAAAGACGTTATGAAAAACCCCTTAAGGGCTGTAGTGTAAGGGATATTATTTTTCCATTGAAAACATTTTAGTATTCAAATTTGTCAAATTTGAGTTTTTGGTACAATATTAACTATAAATAAGGTTTAATGTAAATCATCATTATACTCCTTTAGTAAAGTATTGAGAATATGTTTAGGTGCACTTTCAATCTACTACATTTTTAAAGAATATCGTGTAATAAACTCGTTTAAAAGTTTCAGAACAAAGTATTGGGATTTCGCCACTTTGAGATACCTCCAAACTCTTTCTCAGAGAAAAGAAGATTATACCCGTAGATTAGTTTCCATCCGCTCGTCTTTGCCCACTTTGTGCCGGTAGGAAAACCCTGTTTTTTGTCTTCAACAGCGGATTTCCTATTAAAAACGAGAACAATAAAGTTTAATGTGAAAACAAGAAGAGGGATATTTTAAATTACAGTGTCTTAAGTAGGGAAGTTTTAATTATTCTCGGGATTGGTTTAGCCAAAGAATAATACTTCGCCTCCCCTTAACTTTTCATTTTTCACTTTCTCATTTAAGTTGTGGAAAATTAAATGGTGGATATAAGACATTTTGTAAAATAAACTGAAACTTAAATAAGAATTTTGGCCGAGGTTTTATTGTGGAAAGGAAGGTAAAATTTTTTTCTCAGTGAATTAAATACAAGGAAATATGTTATAAATACTGACGAATTAAAACTACATAATCAAAAATTAACAATTTGTTATTATTTAAATGATCTTAAACTTTACATATACATATTTAATTTCAATAGTTAAATTTTATTTCTCGTTAAATATTTTCCTCTCATATATAATAATTAATCGCAAATTCACTACATTTTTTAACTTTAAAAACCGCATAAATTTCATCCCATACATCTTAAAGTTTTTTGTGCATTGGTATTGAATTAATGTAAATTTGTTAAATGTTCATGATGTAAATCGGAATTCCCAGTATCGAATGCATCGTATATGTTGCACACTGAGTGGACACAGCAGCTGCGTCGATACACACAGTGTCCCATAGCAATAAAACTTCATGTCAGTACAGACGTCAAATAACTGTATTTTACCGACACAGTCAGTTTTGTCGACGAGTAACGGCTCCACGCACTATTTGGTTCATCGATCGTTTTTTCCCCTAGCCCTACGATGAGATAGATTTTATCTAGCCTAGCTGTCCATGCGGGCCTAGCCGGGCTATGTATTGATTCCAACACAATTCACTTTAAATTAAGCCCCATAAACGCTCTCACGCTGCGCTCACTTACAATAAATTACCGTTTTGCTAATCACGACTGAGCCATGTAATGTTAATGAGTTGTCTCGTGCAGCGGCGTTTTTCGGTCGCTGATGCGTTGCTGAGTAGCTATGCTCCATTGTGGACATTATCAGTATATTTACTGTTAGCACAGTCAGGGAAATTTGAGCATTTATTACGTAGTAAGAAGTTTATAGTCAGCTTTGGATGTGTGTATTTATACAATGATTTACTACTCATGAAGTACGTTTTATTTATTTTTTTACAGTAATGTGTACAGTACAATATAAATTTTTTATATTAAGTATGTATTCTCAAAGTGTATAAGGAATGCTTCAAAATATTTTTTTCTAAAATAAAAAACATGAAGTGTTTTATAAACTTCATTTTGTATATTTGTCTGGGACAACCTCAGGACTTCGAAGAAAAAAATAAACAAAAGAAGGGCTATTTCATTATTTTAAGTTTCAAAATGACATTTTTGATTCCGGCAAGTGAAAGTAATCCATCTGATTGGGTGTAATTTTATTCATCTTTGTACACACTAATGAGATAGCCTTTGTATACCGCAAGTTTATATAACAGTTTCCCGGGTCCTCGGACAACCTAAAACAAAATTAAATGAAATAGTAAAAGATTAATTATCTCTATTGAATAAAATTGAACAATAGTTTACAAAAATATAAAATTGAAGGTTTATATTGAAGCAAAAATAGAATGCAGAGCTTTATTTATCACATCCAACATTTAATTTCTTCCAATCAAAACAAATTCTATTAAATCCATTAAGTGTTCAGTATAGTTATAGATGTTTCACATTTCCAGGAAATATAATGGCACTTTTATAATCAACTAATAATGTCAACGTCAAAAATAAACAAATAAAGTGAACATTCTTTTCAACACCAGGTGGTGTGCAAGAGTTGCGTAAAGGTGGAAAGCGAGAAATCAAGCCATCACAAGTGAGTGATAAAAGGTTGCGTTGATGTTATCACAAGTGATAATTACAGGGCACGCTGAGGCCGGTATCAGCACAATCAGCACTGCGTCAGCGCGCTGATCTCCGCTGAGATATTCGCAAATAAAGAATCGCATTCATCACCGGCTAATAGCTAGTTACGGCTCTGAATCATGTCCAGTTTTTGCTCAACTGCAGAACTCAACTCTTCATTTGGGTTCGGAAATATAGGCCTATCAATGTTGTCGGTGTGGAGTTTTCCTTGAAGCAGACAAGATATATTTTCAAATGTATGGTTTATTTTATCTTCTAAAATAAAAATATATATTAACAGTAACATTTTTTTCGATGGTAGAAATTATTAAATGATTTTGTCTGCATTATAGGTTAGTACTAAGTATGTTAAAAAGTTTTTCTTCGGATTAAAATTTTTCGTGTTCGTTGACCCTTTTCGCCCTCTCCAAAATTTCAAAAATATTTACCACTAAATACCTATATTATTTATTGTTGTATCTGCCTCAATAGTGTGTATTATGACTTATAATTTACATAATGTACAAGACACAAAAAAACTATAATAGTTTTATACCTTTTGGGAATGTTTGAACAAACCGAGTTTCGTTGACAGTAATAAATTTGTTCCGTAATTATTAATTTTATGAACTGTTAGCTGTTTTAATAGTAGCATACAAATCTTAAAGAGTTAATATCAAAATTTCGAAAGGATGAGTATCAATGTTAAAATATAATTTTATATAACTCAATAAAGATTATTCATAGCACCAATGAAAAACTGAACCCTAATTCTTTCACCCTGGTGTTGTAAAGAATGGTGAGGGGAGGGGATGAAAAAACATAACACCCCAAACAAATTAAAATCATGTCAACATAATAAAATAGTTAAATAAAAACCCGCATAAAAACCAGAGGTGGCACGCGCCGGTAGGACAAAAGGTGTCATGTTTTTTGCACCCGAGAGAGAGAAAACACAGCTTCATTCAGGGTAGAGCCGAGCAAAAAACGGTGTTGGGTAAATAAGGTAATTGATCTGGCGGGGTGACCGCGTCCGTGGGGTGAGGTTTTTATTCGCCCCAGTTTTTCTCTCTCGGTTTTTTAAACGCCGCGGTGAGGCGCACGCCGCGCCCCGGCTTGACACTATATTAGCCGCTCCTCGCCTTTCCGGGTAAACTGCCCTAATTCCATTACCACACTCGCTTTCGCACCGATTTGTTCACTTTATCAGCTCAGCTTTTCTTCCCTTTTAAAGCCGTCTGTTTTTTCAACCCAAGCTCGTGTTATCTTTTCGGTAAGTGGTTTTCACACCATTTTACAACTTTCTCCTATCAAAGGGATATTTTTATTTTTAAGCTAATAAGTTATTTATTAAAATAATTATAAAAAATCTTTCCAGTAAAAGTAAATTATTTTAATTAGATTATAGTTGTTTTTTTAGTATTTTACGGATGTGTAATCTATACAACATTAAAGAGCATCATGGTTATGGAAAATTCCGTTGTGTAAAGTGTAAAAAACATATATATCCTAAGTATGTTAAATTGACTTCCAATTAATTGATTTAATAGAAGTTGAATACAATTATACCAATTTAAGTGATCTGTTTAAAGTTCCTAGATAAAGGCAATTGATAAAAATGTTCAAGAGGTACTGATGGTGTTCATTTTTTCTCTACCATTATTTAAACAATTTTAGTAGTTTCAAACGCTCCACAGAAGTTTTTAAAGTATTTTGATTGAAAAATAAATAACATTAAAATAAAAATATTTGAAAACAATATAACTAAATCTACAATTTATAGTTTAATAAAACTCTAATACTTTGTTATCATTAAAATTACAATTAGAGTATAGTACCCTATATTTGTGACAAACATTTAAGTTTCATCGTTTGCTTAATCGGTAAGCCATTACCGATTCACTTAAAACATCAATAAACTTTATGTTTTCCAAAATTAATTTGGTAAATGTCTCTTCAATAAAGCACGCCCTTAGTACTTCTTTACAAGCATCACCCCCACTCTAACTATCGAATCAGGCCACCGCTGTGGGAAATTATCAGACCTAATGCACGGATGTTCAATTGTAGATGATGGAACACTGTGGGTCAGGGGCTGAAGTTAAATATCAGTTAACCACTCGCCCCGGAGAGTTTAGGGCTTCGCCCCCATCCGAGTCTGTAGTTCCAGCTCAAAGACACCGGCGGTAAAAACCACCGGAACCAATTGGGGTACTTGTAATTGATGGGACTCGAATACTTAAAGCGATAAAAACCGGAGGGTGTGAAGATTAATAGAACAGGCCAAAAACATCCACGGTATTTTTCTCAACGTCTGTGAGGAGGAAGAACTAATAATAATTACAGGCATAACTCAAGCGGGCGTTTGATAATGAGTTGGGTGTAAGAAACGTGGACCTTTCAAGGGAGTTCAACATTGGGCGTTGGACTGGAAATGGTCATCGGATTATCAGGCAGGGATTTTTTGAATTGAATAAAATCTTAAAAAAATACAACTAAAACTCTAAATGCCAATAGATTTACTGTTTTCTACACATATATTAACATTAAAATTGTTCTGTAATTTACGAGATGATAAAAATTACTTAAAGAAGAATAAGCAAAGACGGAAAAATTGTTTGAATTAGATATTCCTAGGTTGAACATAGTATAAAATGGAAGTTATGAACTATCACTTTAAGAAAAGCCAATTTGTTTTACACAAGTTAAATTTGTTTGTTTAAAAAAAAGGTGCACACAAATAAATTGATATTTAAAATATAAAACACAAATTCCATTTTAAGGTTCATCCGTGTAACAAAAAGAGTGATCAAAGACTCTACAATGAAATATCAAAATATTTTTAAACAATATTTTTTAAAGACATTTTAAGTGCAGCTTTCATAGTTTTATGTTATTTAATTAAATTACCATTTGACATTTTAATATGCGGTAGTATCACTAAATTTAAATTATTGTTAAAAAATCCTTGTGCAGTTTTTTTATTTCTAAATCATTTTGTGCTGAAAGTGGATAACGATTTAGGTATATGCCTGACACCACCATAACATTCCCCTTAGCAAGATATTTTGCAAAAGTTTGGTTATTTTTGACTATTTTATTGTCGTTTGTGGATTTTTTAAATCTTTTCCCGCCGCGATGCGCCACGTCACAGCTGCGACACGGCGGCGTGACCGGTGACCGGGGCAGCGACTGCCCGGTCCAGGGACATTTTAAAACTAAGCGCTAATTTTTGCCCACCCTTCTTTTCGCCCCCACGGCCCCGTTTTTATTGGTCGCCGCGCTGACCTGCGCCCGCCACTTCCGCTCTTTATCCGTGATCAATATTCGCCCATTGTTGCAGGTTTTCGCCACCAGAGTGTGCCACGGGGAGCGCCAGTGTCCGCGGATTATCCCGCGCTCCAGAGCAGCCCAATCCTTGTTTATTTTCATTTCCGAGTTGAAAATTGAATTCGCAACCAACTGTCAGAATAACTTGCACTACTGAGTATGAAAAAGAATTGTATTGAATTGTAAATATTTTTCCAACTGGTCTTGCTAATAATTTAGTAAAGAACTAATTCCCTCCCCTTTCTTTTAAAAGTTTAGTACCAAATTTTTTTGCAGAAATAGAAAATTCATACTAATTGAAATTATGGCGTGGTTGCTGAACACTTACGAGTAGTAATTTAATAGTGATCTTCTTAAGAAAAAAAAGAGAGTGAATACATTAATAAAAATATTATTAAGTCACACATGTAATTGAATAAAAGTAAAGCTACTTAGTTTTAATAAAATCACGAAAAATGGACATTTGGAACAAAATAAATTAAAATATGAGTAACTAAGACATAATATCCATGTGGTTCTTTTGTGACCGCATAATACAAGGAGAGAAACTTTGGAAATTAAACTTCTCAACATTTTTCATGGTACACAATATACAGTAGGCCTATTAGCAATTTCTAATCTTAAATAAACCAAAAAATAATGCATCCACTTTTCAACTGGAAACAATTATTACACTAAAAATGTTCATTAAAAAAGAATATTCATATAACTTTAAATTAAATATGTTTTCCGATTAGTTATACATTAAAACAAATTATTCAAAACCTGAAAATACAATGCTGAATACTTATTAGATGCTAATCAAAAACACAAATTTATTTTCCAATAAGTATATTATAGGTCTGATATTGGGTGCATAATTTTATTGACGTACTACTCATACCTTAAAAGTTCTAAATAGGGTCGGGTGGATTTACTTTATGTATAAAAATCAAATCAAACAAGTCCAAACGTAAAATCAAATACGTTTGTGTTTTCTGCAATGTTACGACGCAATTGCATGTTATGTAATTGTTTCATTTTAAATTTCAGCAAGAATAGTTATAAAATAACTTAAAATATGATTAAGATATTTGTAAAACATTTTTACAGGAAAGTGTTTATGTTTATGGCATAAACTGAAAACTTTTTCCGAAAATTGATGAAAAACTAAACAAAAACAACCAATCCACAGCAAACCTACTTATTCAAAGAATTTTTATAGATTCTTTCATATTTTTACTACAGAATGGTGTTTGATTCCACATTTGTGCTGTAAAATGGGACTATCCGAAAAAAGGGGGAATAAATTATAAAAAGTTTCGTATTCAATATATAAGATGAAAATGAGATGGACAAAAAGTTTTGCTGAGAAAAAGATGGGTCTCAATTGACATGGACAACATAAAACCTAAGAGCCTAAATACGAGGCAATGGATGGTTTGAATTTTCTCATCCGTAACAGTGAGGTTTAAAATATATAAATTAAAAAACCTTCCTAACCCTTTCCTATTTTTCTTTCCTTTGTTTATAAAAATAGACCTTACCCTTCGTATTTATCAAATTTCATCAAAACTGACATTTCTAAAAAATTTTATAAGCACCATGATGACAAGAAATGAGCATTTTTTACTCAGTAAAAAGTATTATTTCTACCTTTTATGCATATACGACATTTTTAACCTTTGAATAAAAATCTTTTCAATTTGTGTCCCAATTTTACTTACATTTTGTTTATTATTATTCCGTTAAGAAATTTTCTATCTCACTTGATTTAGTAAAAATATGTACATTAAATATTCTTCCCGAAAATGTTTTAAATTATTTTAAAATGTTTACTTAAAGGCTTTTAGTTAATTATTGATTTAGTGAAGAAAATGTAATGTATAGAGAATTAGGATAACATTATAAATTTTAAAAAATAGTTGGCGCTGCAAGGCATTTATAACAAAAGAAATGCGTAGAAGTTAAACTAAAAATGGAAATTACTGCTTTGAAATTTTAGATATAGGCTTTATAAATATCCAACTAATGTGCTGCTTTCTCCGTAGTTCCAGTCTAAACTATTTCTACAATCCTTGAGGTGAAGGAGGGGAAGCATGGCGAATATGCTCATCAAAAAAATTAACTAAAGTTTTGGCAACATGAGTTTCAACACTTGAGATTAGGATAAAGGCAAAATTGTCTTTCAAACAAGACCTTAAATTAAAAAAGAAACCTCACATTTTTTAAATATGAACCATGTTATTCCCAGCAGTAATTTTTCAAGGGTTCATTAAATGACGCAGAGTCTTCATAACAGTTTAAAGTTTGTATTCAGATTTTTAGACAAAACTTATGATGAAAAAATGGAAATAGGACCATGGCATAAAACAATTAGGCCCTAATCAATCAAATAATTTGTTAAGCTTTTTCCTAGATGTCTGTTTAAAGATGATAGGACCTATAATCAATATTGCCAAACTTGTCAATGCATTATAAGTTCAATAACTTTATTTAGGCTACTACAGTTTTGTTACAACAGTAAAAACAATAAAGATATGAACAATTTCTCAGACGGTGTGGAAAATATAGTATAGGTCTACTATTTTTTAAACGTTCTATGATCCACAAAGTAAAAAAACCTTATTTTATGGTTAACGAACGTGGTTTTGTTTTACATTAGTGAAATATTAAAAGTCGTTAACAAGTTATACAAAAATAATATTTAATATATAAATGTAACATATTACTGGTTAGTATAAAATTGAACTATTGGGACGAATTTAAAAAGTTATAAAAGTCAGAGCACTTAAAAAAATCTATCACAAAGTATCACACATTTTAGAACATCGCATTTAAAAAGACGCACGTAACACATGAAAAAATTAATTCACTTCATATCCCTCACTGGTACAAAGACAAAAATTACACGTGTATCATAACAAAACGCACGCACTTGTAATTCACACGGGACCACAACAGAGGAAGCGCCGCGACCACAGACCCACGAAGCACGCAAATATGCTCTGAGTTTGGAGGTCCTCGACTGACTGCTGGCCCCCCTCTCGTCTTGGTTGCCCAAAACCAGATTGAGGAAATAAAAATCCGTGTTGGTCTTTTCATTAGTGTTTTTGTTTCAGAGGGGCCCGGGGCGTACCTGTCCCGTATCTGTCGGGGCATCGGCCGCGCCGCACGACCGTTATGGGCAAGCAGCGGGCACCGCTCGCACGCGGGCATAGATGTGAAGTGTCCAACTAGGTAAAGGATGGATGTACTAAAGGAACTTTCGTGAGCAGTTGAACCTTGAATCGTTAAATCCCCAATCTAAAGAATTCCCTATCCATCTTAAAATTGTCAGAAAATTTTTACACCTGTGAGCTATAGCAATTACGTAATACTTTGATGTAAAACGTTACAGTAGTAATTTTACACAAGAGTTTTGTCATTTTTTAAACTATTGTTTTAGGATACTTTTGTATTTTCGGCATTGCAGTATCTCAAATTGCCAAGGCAAATTTAAAAATATTGTTGTCTAAGCTATGGATTAGGTATTTCCTTCACCATGACGGTTGATAATTTATACAAGTTGGTTTATCAATTTTGACATTGGCAATTTACAATAAAACTTTGTTTTCCTATATCCACTAATGTTATTGGATTTACTTTTAATATTTACAAATCTTTTCCATACACAAAAAATGACCATTGTTATCATCTATTTTGAATTTGATTGTAATTGCCATCACTTATTAAGTATCTTGGATTATTATTATTATTATTATTATTTATCTACGATTAATAGAACAATTTGACACACTTCTTCTCAGTCAAAGGTAATACTTTTCTTTGTCCCTAATTGACTCTTATTCGAGTATTATTTAGAAAGGTTTTCACAATGAACTTTCATAAATAGGTATCGCCTTTCAGTCACAATTACTGATTTCCTTTCAAGAAAACAATTAAATTAAAACACTCGTTTTATCAATTCTGCAGTAGCCTAGAGCCATTTGCAAATCAAAGGGATTCTGAGCGTCCCAAAGACATAATTTTTAATTATAGCATAAAATGACTGCGTCCACCCTTAATTGGTCTGTCTAGAAACGAGGGCTTTTAAGGGTGCTTTTAGTGCAGCCATAGTGCTGCGTTTTAAGAAAGCCAATTACTACGCTATTCATTCATACAATGAACATTGTCCTGAGAAGCGGCAAAAATACCTTCTCGCCACCATCTTCAAACTCAATTAATAAATAGTTCCACAATTAAATCAACGTTGGCTTTCGTGGAGAATAATTGGGTTTGTTTCTTCAAAGTGCACTTCAAAGTGGTCGGTATTAAATATTAGTATTGAAATATTAATAACATTTAATAACAAGGTATAAATATAAAATAATAAGCAGGTAAACATAAATTCCCTATTTTGAAATTAAGAATGGTAAATAGAATTTACTTCAAAGATGCTTAGATAAATAATCAACACAATTAGATTTAGAATATACGAAGACATGTTGGAGTCAAGAGTATCCTTTGTTGACTTAATGAAGAACAATTCGAAACATTTTTAAAACTATTTATAATGCGTTTGTTTGAGGCAAATCGCAACTAATGTAGTTCTGGTTTTCAACTTGTTTTATACTTTTCGATCGACTGAAGCAGTGTTTTCTAACAAAAAAATTAAAGAGTAAATGGAGGCGCATGAAGAATAATGTATTGTGTGGGAGGTTGTGCATTAAAAACTAAATTCTCTAAAAACGTACGAACAAAAATTATTAATGTTATATGATCTTCAATAAAAAATTATGTGTAGACAAAGTTTTATAAATTCCAACTTTAAAACTTCTCCATTTAGGATTGTGAAAGTACAAAAGATGACCTCAGTATAAAAGATGTATGAGGTAGAATTCTTTGAGAACAATCGATGAATTTGAGATTGCACATATTTTCTGGACGAGTTATTCTTTTCCTTCCCGCATGTCTGTACCTCGCAGTTTAGACAGTTGCTCCCCGCGGGCCAGACAGATCCCCGACCCCGAGTCGCGGACACGCGCGGAGGGCGCGGCCAGGTGTTGGAGGGCAGTGACGACCGGTTCGGCAACGGTCACCCCCGGATCAACCCTTCGGGGTCAAAGGGGCATCGGGGTGGCGGCCCAGACAGCACCGTCACTTCCTTGACGGGCCTGCATCCTTCCCGCCGATCAGCGATAGGATCTTACATTAACAATCTCAAATGTTATTTAATCATCGGTGAATAACTGAGTCGTATGAAAAAATGGGTAAAAAAGTTTTCATACAAGAGGGCGCTGGTTGGCAGAAATTTTTTATGCTACAAGGATTGATTCCCAACTCTTAACAACTATGGGGTATAGTGCAGTATTTTTATGATACCGTTAGGTGTCAGAGTAGGCTTAAAGTTCTAAAATCTTGGTCTTATTTGATAAATATCACAAAAAATCCTATACTAATACCATGTAGACTATCCCATTACATATAATAAAGATAAAAAATAACTGTTATTATTAGTTATTAGATTCCAGCCCTGAAATAAGTCTGTATTTAAAGACAACATGAGTGAAGGATTATAGTAGCCTATGAGGAGTAAAACACCTCTTTTATACTTTTGCTCGTAACTAGTATCAGCTGATCATTCATCAAGGATCATTAATTAATAGTATTAAAGTATGAGTTTATCGTAGCAAACAAACATTTTCTTAGTTTTACTCATCAATTTATTTTGGGATAATAGTAAAAAGTTTACTAATAACAATCGAGCAGTGTAATTTAATACCTTCTTCTTTATCACCCCTTTTCTTTGGATCCCCCCGCTGCAAAATCGTTTCCTTTTGTTTGCCAGTTTTATTTGGACATTTTTGCACCCGTAATTAATGGCCTGCACAACTCCTTCTTTCTCCCGTTTGCGCCCCGGGACAAAAGTCCCCCCCCCCCCCCCCAAATTCGGCACCCTCTCGATACGATCGTCCCGTCAGCGTCTTATGCTTACTTTCATTACTCTTAAAACGACCTCGTCAGATCTTATCTGTGTGGAGGACCATCTCGACTTAAATGAACAGCCACGTTTACATATTTTATCAGCGACAATTCAACCGTTAAAAAGTATTACCAATTGAGTTATTCTCACAGTCAGTGCCTTGGCCTACGTATTGAGACTAACATTTAAAACCAATGCGTCTAACTTTTACTTAAAACAAATTTTCTGAAGATTTTCACACAAAAAAATAAGTATTATTCTGTAAAGCACAAAATATACTTTAAATATTTTTTCAAGGAAATGGAAGAAAACTTAGAGCGAGAAGGAGGGTCCGCTATAACGAAATAAGTTTTACTTATTAGTTTCTGATCCAATGCCAACTTTGTTTATATGAGTAGAGAGTTTTAGTAAAGAATGTGTTAGTCCACAGACACAGCGGACCAAATCAATATGTTTTAATTTAATAAAACATTTAAAAATATCTTAAGTTTTTGTAAATACAGTATCTAAAGTGTATGCCTAAAAAAATAATAAATAACCCCGATGAGAAAGTGAACTAAAGTGGCTTCTGCTGTGCATTACAAATGTGTAGTTTTATCAAAGCATATCAGTGACGTGTTAAAAGTAGCGAATTGTAAATATGTTGCGACCAACAAACGACCTCTAGTCTTGCCAGGGCCCACGGCAGCCTTGGTGATTGTGGGGTGGAGGGGGAGGGGGAGGGGGAGGGGGCTAGGCCGAGGTATACTCAGGTATATCGGTCTGGCAATCGTACACACGCACAGCAAAAACTTGCCGTTTTCCTAGATTTGCATATCTACATCGACCGTAAATACTTTATAAGGAACATCCCAATGACAACACCCCTTGTTCCGCTATCTCGACCGTCCATCTCCTCAGGAGCGTTCGCTCCGATAGTTACCTGTGAAATTGGATACTTTCAGATTAGGGGGTTGGGACGAATTGACATATAGCTGTTAATATGTAAGCAATGTTTTTAACATTGTACAAGTTGTTTGGGTCTATTGATTTCAAGTGTAGGTATATCAATTTCAAAAATAAAAAATGTCGTATGATAAAAATTATTTTCCAAAAATTGAAGTAAATACATTTTCATAAACAGTTCAAAATAAAGACTAAATATACATAGATACGATTTTCGTAAGGTATAAAATGTAAGTAAAATATTTACTAACGTCTCCAGTTATTGGCGAAATTATTATTATTTTTTAGTAAAAGAATATTACTCATTAAAACATTATGACCTAAAACATTAATCATGATATGAATATACCAAGGGTTATATTTTGTATAAGAATACCACAAATAATCAATTAAAAAACTTTAAACAAATGCCAATTTTAAATTATTTTAAAAATCATTGACTCTTGTTTACTCAACGAGGATATTTAACTCACAGGAATTTCACATGAAAATAATAGTAGCCTATACTGAATTGTATACGAAATATAGATTTTCAAACGACTAAATAAGTAATAAATAAAAACCAATAAAAATAACTTTTTTAGTACTAAAAACTTAATTATTAATCTGTTAATATTTAATAATTAACAATAGAATAACAATGTAATTAATTACTTTAATTTCGAAGAAATCAATTTAAAAACTTAGTTTGCTTGTAAATTAGTTAAATATACTTAATTTATAAATTTATACTAATACTATCCCACTATAGTCCCCCTTGTTATCGTATACCATATTTAGGCTTACCATATTTGAAGTGTCACTGTTACGGTATCGTAGTTTTTTTGGAACCCCACCATTATTATTGTTTTTATTTTGAACAATGGATAAACATATCGAAAAAATTTAATAAGCAGATTATTATTTTCAGATATAATAGGTTTAAAAACAGAAGGAGGAAATAAGGAACGGATATAAAAATGGAAAATAAATTATATGAAAAATTATAGAAGTTGCCCTTGGATTTTGGTTCAGGTTTGACTCCTGTCTCGCAATATAGTAATAGTACCTTAAGGTACTAGCCCTTTCACATGTAAAAACACAATTAATATTTATTAATAGAATTATACTGTACATTACCTGAAAGATAATATCAGTAATAACATAAGTGTGCAATTCCGAATAAAGAGAGTTGATGATGATCAAACTGTTTATTGCTACAAATCCAAAGCTGATGTGAATCCATGAATCAGGTGTTCTTTTTTAACTTGCTTCTTTCTTGTGAAATGAAGTATTTTTTTAAAGAATTTAAAGAGAATAGTTTTATGTGTAGAAGATTAAGTTTTTATTGTATGTTTTTATTACATGCAAGATTTTTTTAACAGTCGCAATCCTTAAAAAAAATTTTAAACAGCACGAAATTAAAATGTTGCGTATAGGAACATCCACCGAACACGTATACTCGTTCACACACCGCGTATGGCATGATGATGGTTCTAGCCCTACGGAAGCACCTGCCAGGCTATTTGTTGTGGTGAACCTTATCTACTTTTAACACCTCATAAATAAAAAGTTTATCAGTAGGAGAGAAGGATACAAGATATCACAGATAAATTGAGTTTGCAAAAATGTTGCTCTAAAAGGTTTTATATGTTTGTTTGACAAAACAAAAACAGTGTGTCATTGTTGAATTTTATTGTAAAGACAGCTTTGATTGTATGTCACGACGATTTTGTATGACTTTTTACATATGCTGTTCTTAACTATCAGCATACATAGTTCATCAGAATACATCAGATGATCCAGATAATCAGTTAATCAGATAATAGATTTCTGTGAATACATATCAGATAATATATCTGTTAAAATACAAAAGTTTTAAGCCCAGTTGAGCAACTCACAAAATACTTGTAACAATTTGAATTTTATTGAAAACACTTTTGGGTTTTCTTACACATATTTATTTTTATTAGTCTTAACTTAATTTAATTTATTTTTTTAATTTTCTCTGAACCAAATTTTTTTTATTATAATAATTAATTTTTAAATATTTAGTATTTATTTTTTATTTTTACTAAATTTAAAATTTATTATCCTTACTAATGTAATATCTGACTATGATAGAACTCAAATAAATAAAATAAATATTCAGTAATATAAAAAATAAATATTTATTTAAATATTTAAAATAAATATTTAATTATAAAAACAGGTGATGTTAAAGTATAAGAGTTGATAAGTATACGGATCTCATCCATTATAGTAAACACGATATTTCCCGTCAAAATCTTACTAATTATAAACTTAAAATGCTGGTACGAATTACACTTCCCATGTTAGGAAATAACCGTAAGCCTAAGGAGGATAACTATCGTACCCATTAATCAATCACAACACTATGCCATAAAATTTTAAGAACCCATTGTTTTAACAGCATTAACATAATTTAAGGAATAACATTTAAATATCAGCTTTTAATATGTATAAAGGTTACCCAGTAAATTAATGATGAAATAGTGTAAATGTAATCTACAAAACCCCTTCTTCCTCAAGAACTCACTAAGAATCAGCTAAAGAAATGTCCCTGCTGAGCAAGAAGTATCGGAAGCATTATTCATTGTTGAGACGGTAGATCCGCCCGTTCCTAATCCTCCAAGACTCCAAAAACACACAGAAAACACTCGGCAGCGAGAGCGAAGCTGGAGCGAGTGATGCTACACCTACCATTAGTCTCTCGGATTGACAAGAGCTGCGAAGGTATTCATCTCGGCCAGTTGGACCCCTCTCAACAAATCAGACTCAGTTGGGCAAGAGATTCCCAATTACCTGGTCTTGTAAGACGTCTGGACGTAAGTGAAGGAATAACTCAGCCCAGCTGAACTGCCCGGTGTTCGTACCTTGGCGGTTTCGGTGCCAAATGGAAATCGGGAGGGATTACATTTGAGGTGGGCATCGAAATTGATAGTCACCTAAGACTTAGGACTTAGGGAGTAATAAGTATATATGATTAATAATATTTTAGGTTGTAATGAACATTTATTCGTGTGCACTAATTATTCTTGAAGTATTAAAAAGTTACATTTTTCATTAAATTGTTCAGGAACATTTTTTCTTCAGTCGGAATAAAACAACAGGACATTGTCACAATTGATAAGTATTTTATTTATTCATTTTGACGAATCACAGTTAGTTTTACTTGTGGCCTACGCAAATGCCATTAAAAAACATTTACTTAATAAGTTTACTGCAAGTAAAAATATTTTTTTTATTTTTCTGAACAATGTTTTAAACTTCAACGGTAACATTTTGTAACCATGGAAATTTATTATTTCATTTTAGTTATTATTTCAATACAATTTGTTGGCATCTCTCTTATGGATTTGGTAAGTTTGTTTTATTTGTTTTATAATTATCTATTTCTACAACTATGTGTGGTTCAATTGGAATTTAGTCAGTTTTGTGTGCCAATTTGACTTATTTGCTGTAAAACTGTTAGAGGAAGATTTACACCTACCAAATCGCATTAGTTTTTTAAGAAATTTTTATTGTTATCTTACAATTCTTTTAAAGGTTCCGCCAGCTTTTTCGAAGGTTACAGGGGATCCTATAACAAAACGTTTTAGTAAAACACATTTCGGGATGACCAAGTTGGTACAGATTGCAATTAAAAAAAAAATCAATAGTTCTTAACTCTTGATCAAGGAACGAATCGCGAGTCTTCATAACTCTAATCTTAGTCACAGTGAAATTTTACAGTTTGTAGACTCCTTATGGATTCCCAGTGGTGTTGCCGGTATGGAAGTCGATTTTAATAACACCGCCTATATATAAACCGTGATTTGTTGGCCTCAGCGTATCGGCGGTCTGGCTCGCCTGCCGGGTCGGGCCAGCGGGGGGCGGCTTGATTCATAATAATGTCTCACTTTTATTACCCAGCTAAATACTCCTCCGCGGTCATCAATTGCACTTTTTGTATTGTTTGCTGTCCATTGAACCATGGCCTTGAAGTATTAATGGAGTAATGCCTTTAATCCTCCCAAGATAGTTTAGAGTTCACGGCTAGTTGTAACAGTTAACAGTAATTTTTCATGAATCGAAAAAATCCATTTTGTGGAATTTTTCAACAATGAAAACCTAGGTTCATTTAAATTCAATATAAGGTACTAACACACATTGACCCTTACATTTTTTGTCTTAAAAATAAAAAAGGAAGTCAATTGCAAACATTGTTATGTAATGTGATCGTAAGTCGTGTTTTGCAATGAACAATATGCCAGAAATTTGCGATGGTCACATTTTAAACCAAGACCAACATGACAATGATTTGCTATGTATAAATCATGTGTATGGTTGAAATCTCTTATAGAAGTATGGTGTTCTTGCAATTTTAGTTTTTAAACATAAAGCGTGAAAAAACGGAAATGTTCCTATTTCATTAAGAGCTAGGTGTATATAACTCACAAGACAACAGTTCTATCACTCTAAAAGCACTGGCTATAATCTAAAATTAACTATGTATAAATAATGAAATATATTAGATACTAGCATACGCTTTTTTTACTTTGAAAATACATCAGCGCTCAGGCCCACTGGCTTTTGAAGTTCCGATAATATATTCTCATGATATATGCTTCATAAAATATGTAATTACTCAACAGATGTTGTTTTTAACCAATATAGTTCAATAAATAATATATGCAGCTCTCCTGCTTATTAATATGACCGCTGACTTTATACTCTACGTTCTACTATTTATGACAGAACTCAGATCTCAAAACATAAAATATATAAAGACATTGTCAAGTAAGGGCAATTTCAATATGCAATATGATGTTTAAAACATAATGACGAGTAAGCAGAGCAAATTATTTCACCCTAATTTTATTGTTTGAATTGAAATGACGTCTATTTAAACTCCTATGGAAACCATGGAATATCATCTAATTTTACATAAAATATATAAAGACATTGTCAAGTAAGGGCAATTTCAATATGCAATATGATGTTTAAAACATAATGACGAGTAAGCAGAGCAAATTATTTCACCCTAATTTTATTGTTTGAATTGAAATGACGTCTATTTAAACTCCTATGGAAACCATGGAATATCATCTAATTTTTTTATAATAATGTAGCTTATAAATTATGTTTTAGAGAATTTCCCTATATTGAATACGATATTACGGTAGTATCCATGGTGAGACCTAGGTCCGGGATCATATTTCTTTTTCATTTTGAGGTTCCCAGAAGCCATCACCATTCGTTCATTTTTGTACATACGTTTGTTTCATATATCTATTTATTTATCTTACTATCTATATGTGTGTCCGGTTTACTGATAACGTTTGAAATGGACCTCCAATTATGATGGAATTTTGTTTGGAGATATGGCACCAGGTTTATTTTAATGAGCTCGCTAACTATTATAATCATACAATGGGAACGAGGTTTTATGGAGTTTCAAAAGACCCAAAAACAATTTTTTCTTAATATTTTTTAAATTCACCTTTAACGTAAACTATTTAAAAAAAGCTTAAAAACAATTAATATTTTGTATTTTTAAATTAGCTTTAGGGATTATGGATAAAAAACAAAAATACTCTTCCCATGTTATTCGTATGGGAAATCAACAAAACAATCTTGCTTATTTTTAAAAAAATAGACTGATAAAAATGTTGTAAGTAGATTCACTTTGAAAAGCTTAATTTTTCTATCAAACCCACATGGTGGCCAATCTATGTAGTCCCTACACCATGGTGTTTATTGGAAATAAAAAAAATAAATACCATCAAGAAAGTTTTTACTAAATAAAACTTGGTAATATGTACGTTCATTAGGTAGGGATTGATTATATTTGCTTACTAAATCTATATAGGGGCAATCTTTTATACGTACCCATAGTGTTTTTAGGAAAATAGTAAATTACGGAAATTCCATTTAGAAATTTAAATTCTCTGAGTACGTAGGTGTGCTTCGACAGGGGTATTTTTTACGTGGTTTGTTCGTGATTGTTATACAGCAATCGCAGCAAGGATCTTACCTTATAAAAAAAAAGTGAATTAATAAGCTATGTAGTTTCTATGTAAGTGCAGTCTAATATGTAAGAGTATGAGAGGGTTTGGGGAAGTTGAAGTTTGAGGTTGATCAGTAATGTGTTGACGATATGTTGTATCGGTGGTTGCACAAATACAACAGAACATCGCACCACTGGGGCGGCGGACTGTGCACGGCGTCTACGGTGTTACTGCCAACTCAAAACACCTTTAGGGTACAACAACAACACGAATCTATCGAAGCCAAGTATTTTTTGTTCTATTCATTAAATATGAATCCCGTCTGATTAATTAAGATGTTTGATTTATTTTGTTATATCTTTTAATAAAACTAAATAACTTTATAACTTAAAGGTATAGTGTTTTCTAATGTTTTAAACTTGAAAAGACACCAGTAAATGGATTTTAAATTCTCACATAACTTAAGTCCAATGAGGGGTTTAGCTTAGCAACATATCTCTATCAAAATATAAATTCTAATACCAATTCCAAGTACGATATAGTTGTACTAAAATATTGATAAAGGGATTATTTATATTGCAAACTTCTACTGTTGTAATCATGAGGAAAGATATTATCATTTATACACTATAGGATTAATTTTATTATGTTATTTATTTTAACAATTCATATAACCAAATCTCTCATTATAAACAAAAATAAATAACGTTAATTTTTTCGCAATGTAAATATTATACAACTTGATAAATTACCGGTATTTCGTATTTTATATCTATTGTGGCTTTTCTCACTTTCTTTTGAAATAGTTGTACTAACTGAACTCACAATCTATGTGGAAAATAGAATTAATTTTTTACAACCAACGGAAGTATGCACAAAAATTGCGATGTTTATATTTAATTTTAATTTTTCTTGATAGATTTTCTTACCATTAAAACCTTATTGGTTTCCTTGCTTTATGAAATCATACTTAGACTGTAGAAGACAAGAAAAAACCTATTAAAAGGTTTAAGTCTATACATTCTCCAATCTATAAAACTGTAAACTTTTGTTTAACTTTGAACATTATCGATCTCTAATATAAAGATTATATTACTACTGTTGTACTTTGTCTCAAATTAGACAGTTAGTTTTTAGCTAAAAAACTTGAAAATTATTTTTAAAATGGTTTACTTTATAAGGAGTCAACAGGAAAGAACAACGAGAAACCATTTTTTATAGTTTCGTTTACATATAATTTACATGTTGGTAAAAAAATCTGTTACCTGCGAAACCATGAATTTACATTCTTGACACATCCACTGTGTAAAATGAAATAAAACCCCTACCTATGATTAGGAAAGAATACCACCAATACAACATACGATCACGACAAAACTTAAATCTAGATCAACACAAACTCTAAAAGCAATCTTAAAAATCATTGAAAACAAAAATAAATAAATAAGTCGCTAAAGAAATACCTTTTGAATAAACATTACTAAAATATAAACGAATTCTTTACAGAACACACATATTATAAATAAACAGTATACACTGAAAATTCACTCACAAACCCTAACACATCTACACATAGTGAGAAAAGCTGACTTAATTCCAGTCTCCAAGACTGCGATATAGAGGACCGATGAAAGATAAAAAGAGTCTTTTTAAAGAACATCATTGGGGTCTTATATTCAAATTTATCAATCTAATTTTAAGTGAAAATAATTTGTAAGCAAGGCATAATATACTAAATATCCTACAAATTTCCCTTCTAATAATGTATATTATTTCAAATATTTCGATACATCATCATGAAGGGGTCTATCATCTGAAGATTCGTCAGTATAAGACATTGGGACCACATAATTTATTAGAGTTACAAGATGATACAAATAACTATCAGGTGTCTATTTGTTTTAGAAACAGGGGTAACTCATACTAATGTACAATTGTTTTTAAATTATAACTATGGGCATTTTACAGCAAACTGGTTGAGCCACGAAGACCTTTTACCTTATTTTTAGAGGTATGAGAGAATAAAACAAACTGATCAGTTGTGAAAGAATTTGCCAAGGTAGAAAAAAGTAATTTCTCTTAACCCTACGATAATGTTTATGAATTAAAATTACGGACTTCAAGTAATTTAAGTCACGTTTTAAAGTTATGTATGACCCAATAATATCTTCTACTACTTCTTTTAAGATCTTCAAAGTATCTCTTTTTCTTTAGTGGAAGTGTAAGAACGAAATTCATACGCCTTCATCATCAATTACTGTAGTTCCTCTTGACCCATGGAGGGTGTTCCCCCTCAAGTAAAAAAAAAACCATAACATTCTATTTCTGCTAGGCACTGAATATCGATGGGTGAAAATTCCCATTTATGTTAGGTACTGCCCGTATGTCTAGAAATCATAATACATTGTAAAATTAGCAAAATCACCACTTTCTACCTTGGGCACATAGAACTTGAATGATGAAGGTAGTGCTCATAATACTCAAACTACAATTTGGTGATTAATGTATCATCAAACCGTGCAGGGTGAATGTATAGCAATATCAAACTTTTAAAAGGTTTGGTTCTCCGTCATAGTAGTAAAGTGTTATATATGGACTTGTTCAATTTTATATCAAAGTTTTTTTGGTTATTTTTTGTAATTACATATTACAGTATTACGGCAATGCAGCAAAAAGGGCTTCGGATATTTCTTGCATTTATGTGTACATAAAGATGTAATTTTTATATAATACAAACATATTGAAATAATAAAAATTTAATTTTGTGAACCGTTGATAAAGTTTTGATGTCAGAGATAACTTTCTCAGTTTACACCAGTATTTGTGTAAAGAAATTTCTTTTAAAAATATACATGAAATTAATTGTTTCCTAAAAAAATTAGGTTACTCTATAACATGACTTTAACTTATTTTTATATTTCATAATTAAACTCTATTGGAAATAATAACTTTAATTCAAGTGATGATTGCATTTGGTTTCAATACAAATGTTGATTTTGGTCTAGCAAATAGAAATATTTCACAAAGCACACCGCAAACCTAGCTTGGCATGAAACAATAATTATAATATTCAAATGACCCATTGTCACGATGAACGGCCTATTTGCTATTGTTATTTCAATAGACATTTTTCAGACACCCCGCTAATTCGGCAGTTTGAAGGAGAGTCGAGGTGGTAAAAACAATGGTGGACCGCGCTCTATCTAGCGGCGAAACGGCGAACTACGTCCAGCCGCGCGCCGCGGGTAAACGCAGACCTCGGGCGAACCGACCAGCGCAGCGGGAGACTCGAAACTGACGGCAAACATTTGGCCGCATTGTGTGAACAACCAACCATTGTGTGTTGAGCGATGAAGAAGACAATGCTATGCTTAAGATGACCCATGCAATGACATTTTGTTTAGATTTAATATCCTCACTGTTTAAATTAATTAAGATAACAAGTTGTTGTGTTTAGAGTGAAAGTAATTAGTTTTGATGATGGTTATGTTATGTTTATTGACAAAAATCTCACATAACAATCAATTTATTAATATTTTGATGTTATGAATTTAAACTACGATCAATTTTTTCCTCCACAGTTTTCAGTAAAGAAGGGCAATTTGAAATATGCATAAAATGATTTCCTTCGATAAAAAGGTTTTTGAAACCTAATGTTTTTTAACCACACTACTTAATAGGTATTTAAAAGAATGGCATTTAAGAGTGATTTTAACATTTTTCGACTAATATTGAAATGCTTTTTGTGGGGGGGGGGGAGTTTGGAGGGGTAATTTTCAGTCGATTTTTTATAAAAACTTACTGTATACATAATTTACTGTATAAAAATTTTAAATGCATACTTAAAGTTGTGAGGCTGTCTTTTTACTTGTGAATGTTTATATCATTATTTCATTAAATCATGTAAAAATTCCTTAACTGTTTGTCTCCACAAAATAGTCTATACATGTTTTAGGGTACCAGTGAGTTCAGTTTGATCTGAGGCTAAAATTATTTTAACAATTGTTTTAATGGGTTTTTGAAGTTTGAACACTGGCTCGAATAAAAATTGAAATGAAGAAAGAAATTGCATAAAAAAATTCAGTGAGTATTAGACTTATCATGGAGGCTTACATTATTTAGACTTTCTTTATTTAAACTTCAGATAACTTTGATATTTCGTTTCAATTGAATCGAAAATTTTAAACAAGATGACATTATTGGATGAACTATAAAGGTACTCCAACACATCGTGATTAATACAAGAAACTAACTCATGCAAATAGTAATTTTAGTTCTTAGGCAGAATCGTATGTTAGCCTTACATTGGGATGTACATAAAAACTAACAGTTCATTATACATAACTAATAATCTCCTTAAAAAAAAACATAAACAAAAACGTGGAATATACTTATATGAAATGTTCTCACTGTCTTGATGGTCAACACTACCTTTTCCTAGGTGGTAAGGTATCTAAAAAGGAGGCACCCCCTAAAAAGGTGGCAGTTGGTATTCTACTCATTTCTTTAGTGATCTACCTGTGCTCATAGAATTGAACAGGTATCTTATACGGCTGGTACTAGTATGGACTACTAGGAATACGCTCCGATGTCCGTCCCGTACAAGAATTTTTTACTCACTTTTTGAGTTATTAGGTGACGCTTTGTTTTTGAGGGAGAGGTGAGAAAAATTCATTACGCACACAGGTGGCAAGCCTGTAGTGTGGGGCTCCCCTAAAAACGGGTTTACCCACTAAAAAACCTCGCCTCTACTCTTTAGGATTCTAACCTGGAGTTGTTTATTACATTACGTCAGGCTAGGCCTAAATTTGGCTTATGCCCGTGGGGCTCACTCCTTATCCAGCCACTCGATCAAGGGATCTGGGCCACTTCGCCGTCCAGATCATGTTTCTTTTCCAGGAGGATGCCCCGGACGAACTGTGATAAACAATCCCAGTTGCCCTCATCCTCCAAGATCTTTTGGCAGACCGAAATCCACCAAAAATGCACCAAAAAATTTGTGTGGCCTTCAGGCGGGTCCCTTCCCAACGGGGGCAGCGGAAGAATGTGTGTTCCGCATCGTCGGGAACGCCCGGGCAGTAGATGCAATCCGGTGAACCGGTCTTGCCCATCCGGTTCAGGTACGACTTGAAGTAGCCGTGACCTGTCAGGAACTGCGTGAGGTAGTAGTCCACCTCGCCATGCCGCCTTTCCACCCATGGTTGGACCTGCTCGATGAGTCGCGCAGTCCATCGTCCTCGGGTGTCGTGCTCCCAGCTGTGTTCCCACTGCTGGAAGGTTCTGGAGCGCTCTTCTGTTCTTGCCGTGTTCTTTTAATCTAGCCTTGTCTCTGATAAATTGCCTTCCTCTCTGCTGCCAAGAGCTTGACAGGGATAACTCCGGCGACCACCAGGACGGCAGGCTCGGACACTGTCCGGTAGGCAGAACACATCCCGAGCGCCGCTCGACGTTGAACCCGGGCGAGTCGCAACCTGTACTACTCTTTATCGAGAGCGTCTGCCTACACCTCTGCTCCATAAAAAAGCACGGACTGAACCGCGGACATCAACAGACGTCTTCTGTCGAATCGTGGAACCCCGACATTGGCCATCAGCCTACTAAGGTACGTGACTACCTTAGCGGCCTTGTCCGCCGTACGGAATATCTGATCCCTCCAGCTTAACTTGGTGTCCACCATAATCCCGAAGTACTTAGCAGCACGAGTTGATTGGACCACCTCCCTTCCCACTTGGAACGGAACGACGGTGACCATCCTCTTCTTCGTAAGGATCACAATCTCCGTCTTACGGAGAGCAAGCGAGATACCGTGATCGGACATCCATGTGTTGACCACACGCATGACTCGGTTCAACTTTAGTTGGGTCAGCTCAACGTTGCGTGCAACAATGAGAGCTGCGACATCATCGGCGTACCCAACCAAAGTGGTTTCCTCAGGCATCTCCGACCTCAGGAGGCTGTCATAGGCAACGTTCCAGAGATCCTGGCCGAGTATTGAATCTTGCGCGGCACCAGAAGTGACTTCCATCGTCCACGTTCCGTCCCTTGTGTCGTAAATCAGGCTTCGGGAGCGGAAATAATCCGCAACAAGATGAGTCGCAACAGATATGCAGGAACGCGAAAGGTGTTGCGAAGCGCATCCAGCATATCGACCCACCTCGCCGAGTTAAAGGCATTCTTGACATAAGCGTAACAAGAAGCACTACTCAGCGAGAGAAATGGTTGTGGCTCTCGGCTCTCTTCACAGCTCTCTGGACTTCGGAGATAGCGTCAATCGTTGACCGTCCCTTTCTGAAGCCGTACTGACGGAGGCATAAGTACCAGGCAGCTTCCACGGCAGACGTCAGGCGGGAACGGATCAGCTTCTTGGACAGCTTCCCAGCCGTGTCCAACATGCAAAAAGGCCTGTGGGACGACGGCAGCTCGGGATCACCTTTGCCCTTGCTGATGAGTACAAGTCTGGTGGTTTTCCAGGGAGCCGGAAACACCCCTTCTACCAAACAGGCGTTGTACATATTCTCAACAAGTCAGCATTAATTGAAAATACTTTCTTTAAAGCCTCGCTGGGAATCCGTCCGGGTCAGGAGCCTTGTTGCTCTTTAGGGAGAGAACGGAGGTTTCCATCTCCTCGAATGTGAAGAGTGGAACGTCATCTAACCGTCCGAAGTCAACCGGCGTACATCCTAGGCCTAGCCTACAAATAAATACATACAAACTATGATTTTAGCTAAGACCTCAAAATAAGCAAGTAACTTAATAATAATTATGCTTATAAATTAAAGAAAAATAGATTGTAGAGCGAAAAAACAATGCAATTTAAAATCCATGATTGCAAATTAATAAAAATCAAGTTATGTAAGTATTGTAGAATTACACTTACTTAACACTTAATGCATATTTTCTTACCTGAGACATAGGCTACAATGGCACAACACTTTCTAATTATTACTTGTTCCATTTAAATCTTTTTACAGATATTAGATGTATCCCATAAATTAGTTACTCGCATAATTCCGTTCGATAGCAATTCATTCCACAACATGCCTATCTTTTTGCACAATTTATAACTTCGACAAGTATACATCGGTGTTGATCTATTTAATTTAACAGATATTTCTGTCAAAATATCAATTAAATTTTATTTAAAAACGTAACATAACGGCGAGCAGATGTAAACAAATCAAGAGGTTATATTGTTTTCAGCATACACATCGACAACTCAGCTGCAATGGGGGAAAATAAACTGATCATAGCAACTACATTAGTCAAATCATGTAGCCTAAACAACTAAAGTTTTGTCAAAAATTCCGGAAAATAAGCTTTTTTAATACTTGAAAATAATTGCTCGATTATAGTTTATTACCTAGTTTAAAATACTTAAAATCTAACCTGAGAATTTCATTGAAATCAAATTAGGAATAAAAAAGCCTTTTGGCTAGAGAATTTGCCTAAGAGAAATTTAAAGTCGGTCTAAAAGAATTTTATACTCTATGTTCCATAGAGGTAAAAAATTCAATTAAATTAGACTACTTTTCTGGTTTTTAGTAGGAACAAGAGTGGCCATATATCCTTTTAACTACAATAACATTGTCACAAGAATTTTGACAATATCGTCATAGCTCTGATGTCGGTTGTTCATAATTTAAATTTTCCACTAATGATTAGGGAAAATATTTTCCGCTGCTTATAAGTTCCGGTCAAATCCACACTGACATGCTCATGAAAGGCATAGCAACCATTTATTAAAACACATTATGTGTATATGGAAGCTTTTAAATTTTTTTTTAACTTTTAAACTTTTTCTATCAAAAGTTTTTATTTGAACGTTGTGTAAAAAGTAGAATGCTAGTATACAATTAGGCCTATTGGCATTTTTGTAGATAGGCCTAATTATATAAACTTAATGAATTTGTCTTGGGGACGTTGCTTAGTGGAATCCCATAAAAATGCATATGCCTTGATAATATTGTACATCATTTTGAAGGCCTACGTATTTTGAGCAATTTACCGAAAATTCGACCTATTGGTTGAATATGACAGAAATAATTGCATTTTGTATCTACTGACAAATTTTAATTACGTGTCATTTCTGAATGGATTATCCATAAAAGGTCCGATTCCTGACATTCGTTTTATATTTAAATGTTTTTACTTGATAGAAGTTGCTATTTATAAAAGTTAAGTTGTCACTCACAATCACCTCCCTAAGTGAAATGAAAAATTATATAAAAAATCCAATAATGTTGGTTTTACTTAGTGCCATGAGCAGCTTTTTCTATACATCTCTTTTAATTTAAAAAATACAATATTGTTTCCATACTTAATTGATCGTCAACTGTTCAAACAACTCAATCCCCGTAACATATTACATAAGAGCAGCCAAATACTTGCTGTTATTTATTAAAAACTTCTAAATTATACCGTTTCAAGAATTTCTAAAAATTGTAAAGGTTTACAAATTGGATGGATACATTCTGACAATTTAATCCATTTTACAATAAATTGTTTAAAGAAGTCTGCTTGGCTTAGAACAATGGGTCTGGTTATTATTTGTTCTCCAACCATTGCAATTGTATTAAACCTAAACGATTAAATTTCAAATTTTAGGATTTAAAGTCTCTGTAACCTTATACTTTGTTGGTATAACAACTTTAAAAGTCTATTATTAAAAATAATAAAATTTACCTTTAATTTATATGCAAAAAAGTATGATACACTTACCTGTTACTATATTTAAAAACTTATTTCAAATTCCCATTGTGCACTTGTAAGTCAAGTGCTCAAACCATTTGCTCCATTATGTCAATATCCTTCAGCTAAATAGAATACCCGTCCTTCCTCCAAGACCTCAAAGGACGTCGATCTTTATCTCTACGTACCTGACGAGAATAAAATAAAGAAACCTCCTACAAAGATGAAACAAGGCAGATGTTCAGCTTACTTTCCGCGATCATGCAAATTAAATTACCAGCTGGAAATAATGCCCGACAATGCGGCAGGAACAATCGCCAGATTAAGATCTCCTCCTTTTCTATTCTTACTCCGTACAAGTTCTTTGTTTTGATTTAATGAGCCTTGTTAGTAATGATTGCATTTTGCCACAAATAGGCGGAAAGAAAGTTGGAGGTAGGTGGAATGGACATTTCAACACCCAGTCCGTGGGTAAAAGTTAGTCAATAACTTTAAGGAATAGAATGAATTTTTAAGCAGTTACCGTATTTTACTGTACCGCTAAAAAACAAACATACGATATTGAATAATGGGAATCATCCACGGGTTGGGAAAAGATGTTTAAAATTCAGAAAAAAACCGTTAGGAGCATGACATTTCAAACCAAGAGACTCTTGTAGAGAAATTTTTACTTAGTATAAAACAACATTTATATTCCACTGCCACTAGGCACATAGCAAACTTTCAGTAGGCTACAGCACTCATAAATTATCTCTTTAAAAATGGGCTAAGAAAGAGAATTTTTAACAATATGCTTATCAAAAGACAAATCAGTTTAAATAGATTTAAAATAGTAGGCTACTCAAGGAGGCTATACTCCTCTCTTTACGAACTATGCTTTTGTAAAAAACGTTTTGTGACAGTGAAGAGAGTTAAAGTTATGTTGTATAAAAATAGCTTTTATAACAAACGTGGCAAACATTGGAACGATAATCTAAACCCTCTAAATTAAGAATTTCACGAAAGATACACTTGCCTAATTTTTCAACATGTTTTTGAACAGCCAGTTTCTTCCTAATACCATGAGTTTTATTTCGCAATGTTATTTCTTTGATAAGGTTTCTCACTAAATTACCAAATAAATATGATCATATTATGGATATTTATTATGAATATTATTGATATCGTTATTATGGATATTAAATATCTAAAAATCAGTACGGCAGACAAAAGGGTGTTGATTGGCTAGTGATTGTTTCACTGATCAATTTGATATGATACCAAAAGCAATCTTTTAAACAATTTGATAAGTTGGTTTGAAACATGAAAAACAAAATTGTATATAAATTAATTTTTCAGTATAACAGAAAAAATATTACTAAATAGCTAAGTAAAAATATGTATTGGCAATACCTTTGGCGAAACAATGTGTCAATTGTTTGGTGAGTCATGCAATATCACAATCTTTTTTTAATGTATGAATCGATGTAAACACAGCCCGTATATATTTTTAGCAACAAATAATAAGTGATTAATAGTTAGACCAATGACTTGAAATTCTGTTAAATTGAATGTCAATTCCTAACCCATCTTTAAACCTTTTTCCCTCATCAGCATTGGTATTACATACCAATGGTATATTATATATACCGAGCTCAACTAAAAGTAAAATGGGCAGTGAAAAAGTTATCACGTTAGATTTAAAGTTCACAGATATACGTATATTGAGATAAATGTACGCCAAGGTGTGCTAATCAAACTATGAAAGTGACTTTAAGATTTATTCATAACTTGTATTTTACTCATAAAATGCAAAAAATATTTATACTTTAGGCGACGAGTGTAGTGGTTTACATATTTCACGTAAACAATAAAAATGTTTTTAATACAACTGAAATCTCAGTTATAATAGTTTTTCAGCTTATTGCTGGGAAAACGTATGCTTTCAATACGATTTGCGAAGGTAAAGCAAAGAGTTTTGCTCTTAGTTCAGCTGGCATTGAGGTAATAAACTGTAAATTTACATAACATAAATCTGTACTAAAACATTTCACTGCCGAAAGCTTAGCTGGTTTTAAATTGAAAACAAGTGTATTTGAAAAACTTTTGTAAAGGTAAAATACATGGCTAGGTAGCCTTGTTAAATTAAATAAATTGGAAATGACGACGAATGCATATTTAATTGTACGTATTTTATATTGCTTTTAAAGTTCGGTAAATTTTAACCTCGATCAAAAGCGTCACTTAAGAAGTTGTAAAAAATACTTTAACTAATTGAAACAGAGGAAATAATAGTAAAGGAAAGATCTTTTTATAAAAGAAGGAATAGTATTTTTAAAATAGTTTTCAAACATAAAAAAGTTATAAAGTAAGGAATTAAAAAATTACCTGATATATCGTGTGTTGATTTTATAGCCGTTGCGGGATGATTTACTGGACATCTTGAATCCTGAAAAATTAAAAACGTCTTTACGTTTCTATGGAAATTACATCAGCGCAGCAAATTCTCTATAGATGCTTTACTTCATAAACCACACGAACTCTGAGAGTAAGAAAGTAATTTTAAGAAAGTCAAACTATATAATATCACAGATAGTTTTGTTTTTCTTTTCCTTTCTGAGTTTTACGCTGTCTCTTCAATATAAACACCTTTATTAATTTATATTTGAATTTATAACCATTTTAAAACTCCTTAGGATTGCCAACCCAAATGTACTGAATCCTAGGAATATTTGTCAGTATGTATGATTGCACTGTTAATGCAGCGTTATCATCAAAGAGAACTTGAACAATCAATTGTAGTGAATGTATTTGGTGTTAAATTTTTTAAGGAATATAATATGAATACTTAAATTAAAGAAGATCTAGTAAATAAACCAACATTTTCTTTAACCACAATTGTAAAAACCCATTTTTTTGTAAATTTGTCTCAATGAATACTCAGTCTTTGAAAAGAAATTTCAAATGTAAGATATGGAAATGTTAGATTTATTCATGCTGGATTAATGATAGCATGGTACCGCAATTAATTATAATAATTTTCAGAGTTCACTGTATATTTTTCAAAATATTTATTTTCTTTCATCTAAGTGAGATCCTTATCCTCTTAATTTTCATTTACCGAACACGATCCCACTATTGATTGACAATAAAGTTACTTAAAAGGACAGTAAAAGTTTTCAAATAGGGAGACCTTCTTCTAAGGTGTGCTTAAACCGTGTCACAATAATAAAACTTTCTTGTAAAATAAAGTTCGACAAAAAAAAATAAAAAATTTTGCTATCGACTAACATTTTTCGTTGCTCCTTTACATCAATGTAGGCACGATATAGAAAACATAGCTAAGTATTCCTTTAAGGAACTTTAAAGAACTTATAGGTTATGTTTGAGAAGAAGATCCTCCAAGATCTTCGTTGTGTTAGAAATATTTTTTATTCAAAATTTGAGCTCTCTCGGGTTATAGTTACAGATAGTGTGTGATACATAGTTAGTTATCATAGTTATATTAAAACCAGTTATTGACTATGAATGGTATTTTCTATGAATGGTATTTTTATCAGTAACAAGCTCCAAGCTGATTTTTATCAGTAGCTCGGGCTTCCAATATTACCACCTATTTGTCATATCTCCCTTCTAAGTGACCAAGTTCAAGCGATACAATTTAAATGAAATTCTAGTAAGATAATTGCAAATTTGTTTAATTTTTATATACATGCTAAAAAACTGCATTAATTTTCATAACAATTTCATTCAAATATTGTTGAGTGCTGGTCATCATGACAACTACCTTTTTACAGATCTTGATTTTGCCTACCTACTATTCCTTCTCTTTTCATATTCTTTAATCATCTGTTTAATTTAAACAAAACTATTTTATTTATTATTATTTATTTCATTCATTGTTTTTTCTCAATTATTTTAACAACCTTCTCCCCTTTTTTCATTTCAATTATACCTTGCCTAAGGTAGTTTATTTTATATTTGTCCTTTTAAATTTTTCATTAAACTTGTTTCCAATATTTATCAATTATGTTCTCAAATAATATTTTTCAATTGTAACAGCTAATATTTAACCATCCTAAGTCTTGTCCCCACATAATAACTTACCAGTGACAGAATTTGAACAATGAATAGTGCCAACAAGATAAAAGATGTGGACAATGGAATTCATATGATGGAACAACCATACACTGCAGAAAGGTAACAAATGAACTCTCAGTAAGTGTCAATAGTGAATTTCATAGTTAAACTCAAATTGAACCTAGTAAAAATGAAAAGTGTATACGTAATAAATTATTCTATCACTGGTAGTTCAAGTTACACATAAATATATTGCATTCTTTTATTTTTTCTAATGTTTGTTTAATCCTATCTTATTATTTTCATTTTACCAATTAAAATCTTCTACATATTTGAATTTGACTCAATAAGAGTCTGGTCCTTCACCCTATATATCAGTTTTCCTCCAGCCTGTGGCCATACAATAATTGGTTATATTTTTTATCATGTACATATTTTAAATAGATTTTCTATCAACCATACAACTACGAAAATATTTATGTTTTCATTGACCGCGTAAAATAACAGATTCGGTTATTTAATTACTAAAAGGAGAAAACATTTTAAAATACATCATGTACAGTTTTATTATAGGAGACTTTATTGGTCTAACTAAAAAATTATATTTCCTATATAGACATGTTCAAGTCACTTAACTTCAAAGCAAACATTTTATTTCTAAAAGTGTGCAACTATATTCTTAAATATAAGCTTAATAAGAACTGGTAAATTGTAGTCTTAATTTAAAGTTTTTCTTTCTCATTTGAAAATTAATTTTCTTTAGAACATGCCGTTATAGAGAGGTCTATTTTAATATTAAGAAATATTTAAAGATAAAAAGTATTCCACCTCAATAGAGAGACTTTGATATAGCATTCATAATATAGAAAATTATAATTTTACTGCCTGAGTATACTTCTGAACTCTACTTATCGCATAAGCTTTACAAAGTTTTAGTCATAGCAATTATTGTATACAATTAAACTGTGACAAAGGGCTCCACGTTACTACGCAGAACTGATATTAAGAGTAATAATTTAACTGAAATAGTTATTTGTGCAAGTTGGGTAAATAACTAATAAAGTAAACTAAATGGTATGGAAATGAAATTTGTTTCCAATATTGTTTGATCTCTAAACAGTTTCAGTGAATGTAAACTCAAATAAATATAAACAGAAACAACCGGTTTTGCTGGAATAGGTATTATTAATTCATACTCAATAAAATTTATAGACGTATATTAAGCGTGCAGCAAATAAAATGAGTGACTACTCTAAGTATTTCAATAATATATAGGCTTCAATTAGTGTTGGTATGTTTGTTTTAAATCTTAATTATTCGAAGGAATAATATGTTAATATTGTTTGAAGTTACAATAATCATAACAATACGATGGTGTTAAATTTTCTTTGTAATAATTTTCGAATTTATAATAATAGACAAAATAATATTTGACTTTTGTTTTTTGAACAAATATTATTTAAAAAAATTAGTTGGAAAATTTTCCTTAGTTTTAACTATACAAATTAAAAAAAAATGTTTTCTCGTCACTAGACTAAATAGCATTTTAAACAATTTAATGTGTACAAAAATTTAACTAATCTGCAATTTTTGTTACTTTGTATGCGTGTTTCTTAAGGGTGACAATTTATGACTCAAGGAGGATTTCAAATAGTTTTAACCAAACTTTTTACAATTATCTTAAGAGAATTTTAGAGTGATTATCAAAATATCGTTAGTAACATCAAAATTTTATCAAAGATGTATATGAATTGCTGAAAAAATAGATAAGACTCAAATAATTAAATATAATATGCTCCATCATCGTTTGCAGGAAAGAAGACATTTTCAAATGAACTGAGAATAAATCATAGACTGTCAGCTACCCATATACCACGTATTAACCACTAAATATGTTGGCATTGTTACACCTTTTTACATTTTTAGACTAACAACTGATATAAATATATTCTTTTTACTTGATAGTTTATTTTTTATTCATCTATAACTACAAACTTTAACAAGGGGCAAACTGTTTGAAAAGCAGAGAAGGTAAAACAAAGGTGATTCCAAACTTAAAGTTCACGAACGAACGACAGTTAGTCGCAATGAGGGTAGTTTTGTGGTCGGGATGGTAAATTGAGAACTTTCCCTCGTTTAATTATCTCTTTCACTCTCCAAATTCGTCTTCCATCGAACTGTCTCCAGATAAAATTAGTTATGTTACTGATTATATCTACACTGATTATACCATATTTTTTCTTCTTCTCTTTGAGTTCTATGTTTATATACCTTTTTATTGGGGTAGATTGAATCATTGTTTTAAATCCGGTTTGTTATAAAGATTTAAAAGATTGTTAAACCCAAAAATACTTTATATGGTAAAAGTCACTAAAGTTGTAGTAATTATTAATCCTTTTGATTCAGTTAATGACTAATTATGATCAGAGTGTAAGGATTGTGAGTATCTCGTAATACGAGATACTTGTAACTTGTTGTTTTTGCGATTCGTTGTAGTATGGCCAAACTTAACTACGGTAATAAGAGGAGACAAACCGTATGCATTCTTTGTGAGTGAGTCCCTAAGGGACTCATTATGTGTTTTTTACAAATCCACTACATTATTTCAAACATTTTATATAAAACCAGTTATATTTCAAGACGTTAATGTTTAAGACGTCTCCAAAACAACTTATGATCAGGATAGGATATTATAGTTGATATCTTTACAGAGTTCGTCTGACTCATATCATTTCGGATAAAATCTTGACAATAATCTCAGAAAGTCAATAAAAATGCACCTGCTCCTTAAACGCCATTCTGTAAACAGGCCTCAACAACAAAATCACTCCAAACAATCGGGGTTATTCTTTTTATAATAAGTTGGACCATATTTTTCTCGTTATTGATTGACAGGACAAAGCGTAACAGCGGTGGCATTATTTTCCGCACCGCTATCGACCGATCACAACAGTCAATGAATGGTCTTATTGTCCGGCAATGTCCGATCGTTTGGCCGGCGGCTCCGTGGCCGGACACTCCCCGGACACTTGGACACTGTACTGACCAGTGGTCAGAGGACGGTGCGGTTGTGGACACAGTGTGCAGCCTGCTATAGGAACCTGGGTGAGTACCTCGCCAAGTATAACTTGTTGCGTCTGTTGCGGTTGAACCATCTATACGAATAACCTAATGTGTCACTTAAAAGTCAAAAGTTAATACGAAATATAACGAATATATTATTTTGATTATGCCAATATAGTCTTGCCTTAATATGATGACTCTGTTTAGTTGGTTTAGTTATCTTACCTTGAAAATAAGCGTGGACAATTACTTGACGTAGTGTAGTAAAATTAAGCCAAAATATGGCTGGAAAATGAAATAATTTTTAGACAGCTAATATTTGCTGAAATGTGTTCTATGCCATCCCCTGACCTCCCTCGGAAAAGTCCCCTGAAATCCCCAGAGGGCAACATGCCTAAAAATGATGGGATGGCCCACGTGGAGTCAGAAATAAATCTTTCTTCGACCAATGGGTTTATGTACATCAAATAAAAGCTCTTAAGTAGTAGAATTTAATGCCGCAAACCCCATCTCAAAAGGTTGCCTGAGTCAAAAACGGCAGCCTGTCAAACTTTGAGTAAAAATCAAATTTTAACCTAAACGCTTAAAAATGTAATAATTTTCGAAATACTTGACCTTTCGAGGTGCGGTTTACGGCAAACGTTTGGTTTTACAATTACCTTTGAAAATACGGATAGCTAGTCATATGCTTATCATACTACCCTTGAACCACCCTCCACATGGACGTCCCAAAGAGGAAGTTTAAAAAAAAAATCTTAGTCCATAGCCATGCTATACATAATTTTAAAGGTCTTAGTAAGGAGAGTACATAGCCGAAAACCAGACCTCAAAAGGTCAAATATGTCGGAAGTTATTGTATTTCAAAGTTTTGATAATATTATTTTATCATAAACTTTGAACGCCTGCCATTTAACTCCCGACAGTTATATTGAAGTCGGGTTTACGGCATTGTATTCTACATTTTAAGACCTTTAATTTGATATATATAAACATTCTGGAATGTATTTAAATTTAGTATGCTTAATATTAAAGTTTAATGTAACTCCTTATGGGCCAACCCCTCATTTTTAAGCGTGATCCCCATATGGGATTTCTGGGTACTTTTCGGAGGAAGGTCAGGGGACGCCATAGAACACATTTCAAAAGAAATTGGCTTTCCAAAAATTATTTCATTTTTCCTGACTAATTTTACTACACTAGACGGGGTAGCGAGTTGTGATGTTAGTGTTCAGTTTATTACTTCATTAGGTTCTCGCATATGCGAAAATTCCATGCAATCAAACTTATCACAACATGTTTAGTTTGTTTTGAAAGTTTTCTATCATGATGAATATTTAGGGCCAGACTTTGGTAAAGGTCAAAGAAGGTTTAAACGAAAAAAGAATAGCTTTATAAATTAAATAAACCTTTATGATTAATTTACTATTCCTTTGGAAAAGAAGAGATAGTAAAGGGATCGATGGAAAATAATTCATAATGAATACTGAATCCGGCATTTTTATTTTTGTAAACCAATATAGGCTTTTTAATATACAAAATATGTTTTATTTTATACCTTTAAAGTAAAAAATAAGAAATTCACATGAATATTTTCTCTATTTCAATACCATTCTTAAATATCTTTTCAATCTTTCAGGCGGCGGTATAGAAATGTGTAGTATTGTATAAAGTTATCAACTGGTTAAGTTTTGTTTCAATTTTAGATAGAAGTATTTTAAAACTTACTGCCATTAGTACAGTAAAATGAGGCAAAAATAACTTTTGGATTGACAACTGATGTACCTAGTCCGAAATTAATCTTTTTTATTGAATTTTTAAGTGAAATTTTAATATCTTCTTTTAAGCTTTAGAAAAAGATTCGATGATTCCCCGCAAAATATAGGTGTTTTAAACCTGTAAAATCACTTTTAAAAATGCCTTTTTTATTGGATACATTTTGAAAAAAAGCATTCCTTTTTTGTTTTTACCTGCATTTCTCAATATGGGGAAAGAAGGGTAATTTTTTTAATGTACATCCGTTGCAAAACTAAAACCCAAATTTGAATGTCATATTTGTAAAATTACCCTTCTTGAAGTGTGGCTATTAAATTATTTCATTAATTTAATTTGGGATTTTATCCTAGAAAGCGAGGTTTTATTCAGAGTGAGAATAGTCATTCAGTCAACTCGATACTCAATATTTTATCAAAAAAATATGTCCTTTTTAGTTTTTATTCAAAACTATACTTGTTTGTACTAGTTTTATTCAAAGCTTTGATTGTTCTTTATTTACAACCTTAAAATAATAAAATATAATTATTCTATATTTTGTGAGGTAACCATTTCCTTAAATATTGTACTTATGTTCTTCTAGTATAATACTATAAATGCAATATAGGATGTAAAACAGTGGTTTGGCTTTTTTTATCAAGGAGCACTCGTTTAATATACGTATATACTTCTAATATAGCAAGGGAATTTTTATTGCACCCACATATACTTCTATAAATAATATAGGAATACAGGGTGTTAGAGAGTGTCAAAATTTTTAAGGGGTTATTATGCATGTAAAATGGAACAAGAATAACCCCTCCTTTGATATAATGGGCAATTATATCTTGCTCCACTTTCCAGTAACAGTATTTTTTAAAAATTTTTAAATTTCTTGACATTCCTCAATAAAGTCTTGTTTTTATCTACATTTACTAAACTTATTGACACTTTTAATAACATTATTAGAATCTACATAAAATTTTATTTTTTATTAAGTGCAGTTTACTCCAAGTAAATCCTCTTAAAGCCATATAAAATCTACTTGAAAAAAAAAATTTTTGGAAAATTGAGAAAAATGACACTATAACTTGTTGAAGAAGATTTTTTTTATACTTCATGCCACAAACTGTCAATTTTTACCAAAACTTTCCCATATTCTACGCTTATATACTATAAGTGACCTTTCATATTTGGCCAAGGGGAAGAAAGGGGGAAAATAATTTTGACCTGTTTTTCATGAAATAATACCAATTCAACATTGGAGATACCTTCAACAAACTTCATTCAAAGGTCGTATCCAATGAATTCTTAAAGAAAACTTCATTGGGTTTTCTCAGATCATACAAAACATTAAACGAATTAATATTAAAAGATGTCACAAACCACACCCTAAAGGTCGAATACATCTGAAGTGTATTGCATAGACTTTTTTTTATAATGATTTTAATTGAAAGTTTGATTGCCTGCCATTTCCGACTAGGTCAACTATTTGAAGTGCGGTTTGCGGCATTAAACTCTGCGATGCAAGGCCTTTAATTTTATGTACATATCAACCTATGCTTACATTTAAGATTTTGGACTGACTTTTAGTGGGCCGTCCCTCAAAGTGGCCATCCTGACGGCTGTGAGACAGATAAGTAATTTATTATTATCAGTGATGATTTATGGAAGTTGGTATTTTTATCTTTTGTGGTGTAAAAGTTATTAAATAAGTTCCAGATTTAATTTTCACCCTGTTTAATGTATGATCATTTCTAACAATGATAATTATTTAATGAAAAATTGGTCAATAATTATGTTGAAAGCCGATTGTCGCCCCTTAGGCAAATATTAACTCCCACTTATATTACATCATTTTGAAGCTTAGAATGAGGGGAAGTTTTTGTGCAATTTGACAGTTTGTAGCTTGAAGCATAAAAAATTTTTCTTCAGCAAGTTATAGTGCCTTGTTTCTCAATTTTCTAAAATTTTATATTCAAGTATATTTTACAAGGCTTTAAGAGGGCTTACTTGGAACAAAGTGCACTTATTCTCATAGAAAATTTTGTGTACTTTCTAAAAGTGTCATAAAAAGTGCAAAAAAGTTTGGTAATTGGTGTTAAAAATGAGAGTTTGTTGTTGAATGTCGAGAAATTTCAAAAAGTTTAAAAATGACTGTTACTGGAAGGTGGAGTGAGATATAATTGTCTAAATTGCGTATTCTTGTTTCATTTTACATGTATCATAACCCCTTAAAAATTTTGACACTGACTACCAAACACCCTGTATACAGGGTGTTCGGAAAAAACGTTTCAGGAATTCAGGAGGTCATTCACCACATCAAAATAAGCAAAAAAGTTCCTATAAACATATGTTCTAAAATGCTTCGTTAACCCGCTAGCCGCCATTTTGTTTTTTACACTAAATAATTTTTATTTCGGTAATGGATCATCGTATTAAGTTAATATTTGGCATAAACCTTCATAATATCAATACCCATTTTCAAGAAAAAAGTTATTTTTTTCCAATGTATATTTTCAAAATGGCGGCCATTTTAAAATTTTAAACTAAAATATCTCAAAACCGGTAAATTTTAAAAAAATTTTACTAGACACAAAAAAGTTGACAAATTTAATTATCTAACCAATGGTACCAAGTTTGTATGGATCTTTCAACAAATAACAGAGTAATTGAGATTTATCATTTAAAATTACCTTAATTTGCATTAATTACAATGCAAAATCAATGTTTTTATGCAGAAAAATCTCAATAACTCCGTTATTTGTTGTCAGATCCTTACAAACTTGGTACCATTGGTTAGATAATTAAATTCGTCAACTTTTTTGTGTCTAGTAAATTTTTTATAAAATTTACCGGTTTTGAGATATTTTAGTTTAAAATTTTAAAATGGCCGCCATCTTGAAAATACACATTGGAAAAAAATATTTTTTTTCTTGAAAATGAGTATTGCTATGATGAAGGTTCATGCCAAATATTAACTTTATACGATGATCCATTACGGAAATAAAAATTATTTAGTGTAAAAAACAAAATGGCGGCTAGCGGGTTAACGAAGCATTTTAGGACATATGTTTATAGGAACTTTTTTGCTTATTTTGATGTGGTGAATAACCTCCTGAATTCCTGAAACGTTTTTTCCGAACACCCTGTATAGTTTTGATTCATAAATTAATGTTTTTTTGCATCCAAATAAGATAATGTGTATACAAATATTAGATCAAATATTTATATGTAGGTAAGTTTCACTTGAAAACAGCGGAGTTCCGCAACCTAATTACACAAAAGTACTAGTTGGCTGTACTAGAGTACCTTCTAGATTAAAGTACTAGAGGTGGCAATGTAAGCCATATAAATTTAGAACTAAAAACATTGGAGTCACAAAATGTTTGTTATCTAAAATTATATTGAAAATGACATTGCTAAAATATAAATAATGAAAGGATATTTATATTAAGTACATAAATAAAAATAAAATCATATAAATTAATTAACTTTAAGTTTTTAATTTTACTATTGAAAATACTTAATAACTTTTCATAAAATTATAAATAATTGGATCAGTGACGCCTTCTCGAAAGTTAAAAAAACAAGTCTCTTTTGAAGTAAAGATTTATTTAACTGATTTTTTATAATTATTGTTTTTTTTTTATCAACTGGCTTATTCTTTACTGTCGATTATTGGTTATAAATTGAATGTTAATTTTGAATTGAATATTGATTGTAAAAAACCATTCTATTATAAACAACTTTTTTCATTTGAGTAATTAAATAAGATTATCATTGATAAGTTTTAAATTTGCATTGCAATTAGCAACCGCACATTATTAAAACAAATTGAAACGAGTATCTTATACTCAGAATAAATGAGGTTGGATTAATAAACAGAGTGTAAACGCCACATTTTCCGTAGTTCTTGGCAAACCATAAATAGCGCCTGCAGTGTTGCACTGCGGCAAAATCTCCACATTAAAGAATGCTTTTTGCCAGACGAGCAGTCTTGCAGGCGCCTAGCTCTCTGCAGGAAATGAAGATGATTTTAGTTGTAAGTTATATCACTTTTTTAATACATCTACCTTAGTCAAGTATAATCTCAAGTATTTTTAACTGTTTGTATTAGTTTATTACCACTAGGAAATTAATTAAACCACTTACAAGCTAAGTTATATATTTTTTTATTATATTAAGCAACCTAAAACTAAGATAACATTTTTATAGCTCTAATACAACAATCCTTTTTATGACTTAAATGTTGAAGATTTTTACAAATAATGCACGTTACTATACCTCTTATTAATAAAGTTGAATAAATTCCCAAATAAAAAATATTGTTGGTGAAAACTTTTATATTTTTTATTTTAGTTTGTATTCAAAATTAAAATGACTTTATAAACAGATATGGTTAATACAATCATAACTTTAGAGTCGTGATATTTTTCCAAAGGTAAAATATTCAATAATTTTTTGTGGTTAATTTTTTTAAGTAATTTTCTGGTTGTTTTGGTACTTTTTTATTTATTCACTGTCTGATATTACCGGGCCGCCAAAACTTAATGAAGTAAGAGAAATTCAAGGAGTGAAAAATAGAAAAACACAACAATTGTTAGGGTATTATAGTGTGGACGGTCTCTCTTCCATTGTTGTTGTATCGTCAAATTAACATGAAAATTATGTAGAAAATATCAATGTTTCAATATAACTATGAAACAAAAGTCATACTAAACAAAAAGACTTTAGACTTGGAAAAAATATATTTTTCCTTTCGGTTTTTAATAACGGTAGATAAATCACTATACGGTATACATAAAATAGGTTTCAATAAGTATTTAGAATATAAAAAGTAATTTAATATTACTGCGTGAATCACAGGGTATTATTGACACACAAAATGATGAAAATTTTTCAACATTTTATGATGATAACCAATTTCTGTTTTCACTTAAAGCTTTGTATCAAAAAGACTTCAAATGGGATGTATAGTATTTTTTTTTTGTTTGTATGTTTTGTAATTATAACAATTTGTTAGATGGTTTTAGTATAATATGGTCCATGTTTGTGTTTGAATTTCAGAAATTCGAACTTGTGACTCTCCTTTTTAGAACCCCCCATATTTACAAAAAGTTAAAAAATATTTTTGTCATTCCCTAGGATTGATTCGAAGGAAAATGTTTCCTTACAATGTTTTAATACATTACGTGACGCACACTGTATATTAATTGTATATCTTTTCTAAAGGACTAGCCATTTAATGATTACAAAGGATGAGCTGTTTTATATTCTTATATTCTTATCATGCAAAGTTTTGTATTTTGATTGTTGTTAAAATTTTGATTTAGTTTTTAAATATATAGATGAATAATACTTTTTGTTAAAGTTACAAATGTGTAATTAAGTTTCTAACAATTAACATCAATTCAAGGCCACAACCTTTGGCGAAGAGGTAAGACTAACTCATGCACATTTTCAATTTTTTCTTTGTGAATTTAAATCAACTCTCTGTGATTGGAATGACATTATGACTTGTGTGCAACATGATGTTTCAAGTGCAATTATTTTAGTGTTAATCAGCAGGCTCTAGGAGTTTAAACCATTCATTTACGCACATTCAATTTTCGACAATGGATTAGTAACAATTTCAAGCACTTATGAAAATTTTCAAAGAACAGCAGATCTTAATTATCCTACTATTTCTGCAAGTTCAAATTGCCTCAAATTTGACTAATCCACAATTATCTTTGTGTTCAACAACTAGTTTAGCCTCCATACATTATTTTTTAAAATACGATCCTAAAAAAGAATAATAACTACCACTATTGTATGCCTCTCACTGAGAGGCCTTCTCCACTCCTTTTCAATCCAATAGGGGCTAACTATTATGACTCATTGGTAGGTTTCATCTCACTCTCCACTTGATTTATCTTATGGCAATTAGTTTACAGAATTTGAGAAATTATTATGACCCAAGGTAAATGAATATCAGGTATTATGTTTCGACTTTAAGGCTACGGCCACACATGGCGACTTAGTCGCCGCGACACAAACGCCGAAAAAGTGTGATACATTGAATCAAATGAAGGTGGCCACACAAGGCGACCCGCGACGTGCAATGTATCACATTTGTTTCTTTGTCGCGGCGTTTGTGTCGCGGCGACTAAGTCGCCATGTGTGGCCGTAGCCTAAGGCACTATACTGATTTCGAATTCAAGTCTCCTTGTAAATGTGCAACTTCAATCACTGAAATTTTTCTCAAGTTTGTTCGCGGTATTAAAACAATTTTATTAGAGAACATTTCTTGAAATAAGAGTCATTGTCCTTCGAAGCGGGACCACGGAAGTCGGCACAAGTTCTTAGTCGCTATAAAAAAAACAATGAAAGTCGGCACCCGTCCCGGGAGCGGCCGCCATGACACCATGAAAGTCGGCACCAGCCACGCCGGTTCCTCCTTCCACTTTTACCTCCCCTCACGCTCATACCCCGTCATCACTATTCACTCTCTGAACATTACCCCCTGTGATAACTTGAAACCCCCAATGTCATTACCAACTCACGGACGGGGCTTATTTGCATAAAATTACAGGCTGTGTAGACGATATTAATCTAAAATATATTTTATTGGCATCTACACAATTTAGGAATCATCCTTAAATTAATGGTTTTATTAACGTATAGTTAAGTATACATTTTTTACTCTCCATACTTGTGATTTTCATGTTATTCATTGATAAAACTTTGACCACAACATATCTTACACGATAATATGAATAAATAGTGACAACTCTAATTATATTTTAGACAAATGTATTTAATATATGTATTTCGGTTCGTAAAAGCTAAAAGTCATCGTTACAAAACGATGTTACTGGATTTTTGAACTTATTATGTTCCGGTTCTACTATTAATCAGTTTAATTGTTTCTTTATAGAAGGCTGTATGCCTAGGCGTTTCTTATCTGTTACTTTATTTATTTGCAGATGCAGGACAAAACTGTAACGAACTTACGTGTATATTTTTTACAGTTTAAATACATCATCTAACGTACCGCTCCCAAACATTTACATTTTTTCACATATTACCTAAAAAAATAAATACTCGAGGTATTTGTTCGTAAGTAACTAATTACTGTCTCAGTAGGTTATCCGCATTTTACTGTATTAAAGAACGAGTGACCGCGTGCGATTTAAAAACTGGGAACAGAGTACCCGACTGACTATCGGTGCAGCAAATACTTCCAAGGATCGACGGTAATCAATAGAGGAATGTCAAAATCATCAATGGAGCTGAACCCGGCACTGATCTAAGGTAAGTGGTGAGAGAGTTAGCAAGGGGGCAAAAGACCAGAGAAATAGGGGTAAGACGGCGCTGTGGAGGGGAGACTACCTGAGGCCACTGCTAAGCCTTCCTGGTGCCGACTTTCATTGTGGCATTAATAACGCTTCGATGATTTTTGCCGATGGACAGGTTTTGGTGCCGACTTTCATGGTCGCCCTTCGAAGATGTTCTAAATAAAGCGTCACCGCTTGAAATATCCAGACTGTACATCAAAAATATTTCATGTCAGTTGCAGTGTGAGACAACTGCGAACGTTCTAAAGATCAAAAACAATTTCGTCCGATTTTAAGACGGTCCAGGTGGAACGGTAATTCTGATAGCTTCTTCACGTGAAGTTTCTAGTTAAGTCGAGTTAACAATGGCTTATATAGAAGATTTGTGTTTAAGCAGCGGAATCAGTAGCCACTTTTCTGCCGGTTGTAGGACTGTCCCAGACGACTTAAAATGTTAATAAAGTAACCGAAGAGGTCATGTCAAGAAAGTGGGTATTCGAACTACCCACTGATGTGAGCTCAACTAAATTTGAGTAGCCGTGATCAGAAATGTTCAAAGTCTATAAATCGTAGTTCTGACACTAAAATTGATCGTGAGAACGGATGTCTACACAATTTTTATGTTAACAAAATTGTCGATGTATTCCAACACCGACCTAAAAAGATTCGCTCAAATGATTTGAGTATGACACTATTCCGTAAACGTAGACAGAAATAAAATTAGTTTTGAAGTTGATTCAGGTACCGCATTTACATTTATTCTCCAAGTTTAGTTCTACAGTTTTTCTCAGAAACAAAAACTAGCATTCCGTACATACACTAGAAATATTTTTCAATCTTTTGGTAAAGTTCAAGAAATGATGGAGTACAAGCTTATAGAATCTGTTGGGGAACTTTACAAATGTCCATAAAGAATATGATGAATTATTGGTACGCACTCTGATACGTCCTTAACATTAAACTTGATGAGATCGACCAAATCATTAAATTCAATAAATTTTCTAATTCGTTCGATCTGTCAAAGATATGCCCGACTGCTCAAGTATAGGCGAAATTCTGATCAACCACGTTGATTAGAGAAAGAAGCGTGGGAGATCGTGTATTAGCTCGACATTATACTATCAAAAAACCTTCGTGTAAGTTTGGAACAAGTTATGGGTAAAAAGGCATATTATTCAGCTCAGAAAAACTGAAATAAAAAAAGAAGAGCGTCACGTTTGATTTCTCCAATAAGTCATCAGATTATCCGTATACGCTTGCACCTCTTCTAACACCTGATATTCCTCAGTTCTTTAGCAAGCAACCTTCAACAACAAGCATCAGCGCAATATGCAAACAAATCAGATACTCAAAATCGTGAACAAATTTAAAATCCACAACCACGTCGATCTACAATAAATAAAATGTCCCCGAGATATCTTGAAGACTATAGCACATAAAAAAGAAGAAAATTAAGGCGTAGGATGGTTGTTATATATTTTTAGAAGATTCAATGATTTTAAAAGTATCTGCTGTATTATGTAAACCTTTAGCTTAAGGTGTAGTTTATTTTTTATTTTATTTATTTATTTATTTTGCTAATGTAAAGTAATTATCACTTACTAAAGTGATGTATCACTTCCCTCAGTACATTTCCTGTCTGAATGATTGGATTTATAGAAGTGAGTATTTTATACGTATGATAAAGCTCTATTATTACGTTATATTGTCCAACATGGTGAGATGATTATTTGTGTTTCACCTCTTCCAATACCTTCCGTAAATGGACGTATGCATATAAGCAATAGAAGTTAAAAGTTATAGTTCTTATGTATATAAATATATCTGCTTTTAGTAGTATTATTTGAAACATTAACCTTAAATAATATTGATAATTTTATTTAATTATTAATTAATTTAGATTTTTTTCGTAATTTTATTATATGTTTATATAATAAACAACACTTCCTACTGTAATTTAAATTTTTCAGTCCTCTGTCTCGCTTAACATAATTTAAAGATCTTTGTAAAAAGAAAACATAGCCACAAACAAGATCTCAAAAAGTCAACATTTAAAACTTTATTGTTTTTTGTCATAGTATTTAAATAAAAACGTCTGATATTTTCTCCTCAACAATCTCATTGAAATTAATTTTGCGGTATTTTATTATACGAATCGTGGCCTTAAGATTAATTTACAATCAAGTCTGGGGCCCTCATGGATGACAAATTTAATTTATTTTTTGACTCTTTTCATGCTTGTCTTCAATCTCTTGCAAAGCACAATCTAACAATCCTAATGACTGGATATTTTAATTTTGATTTGTCTATTGTTGGTGTATCCTCTCAACAACCGTCAATCTTAAATAAATAAATAGAATCTTGTCAATCTTGTGTTGAGATTTTGATCACGAGACACATTTGCAATCTTATATTCCAACGACAATCGTGAGAATATCCTTTTGTGCGGATAGCATTCTTATTATTAAGTCACTTAACAACAACGAAAATTGCCACTATGTTTTCTTAGACCATACCTCGGAAGAGAGGTTTAACTGTTTGTTGTCTATTTACTCCTATTATTTCAAATTATCTTTTTTTAAAATCACGTTTAGAATAAAAAACCTTTGTATATTTTGATGCCGAAATGTTGAATTTATGGAAACATCTTTATTTTCTCTATGAACTTTTTGTATCGAACCATTAAATGAGAAAATCCTGCATTAGTTTAAAAGCAGGTAGGCCTACACTGGTACTGTTACACATCAGAATAAGTCTAACAATATAATAGGTTAAAAGCGTTTCGGAACAAAGTGAATGAAATGATTCTTACTAAGTGTTCTAAGAATAAAAATAATATTGAGGTAATGTAATCTTAATGTTGAAAATATTATTTCAAATCCCAATTACTTTATTCAATTCTTTCAAAGACTATGATTTGTAATTCACCCTGTTGCATCTAAATGTTGCAATCTATGCGATTGCCATGTAATTGTTCTTCTTTTAATGTTTGTCCTTCAATATCATCCTTCTTAGAGTTATACATTAGTAGTGTAGAAAAGCCACTCCTGGCCCGGAAGTGACGTCACCGGAAGCCACATGCCACGGCACGCAGCTTCCGGTGGGCCAGAAGTGGGGACAATAGATGTCGGGGTGGAGATGGCGAGAGCGTCGGCGGTCGGTTGAGCGAAGAGTGCGCATAAAATAGAAGTTAGTTAAAAATTGAAATTCGACGGTGTTAATAAAAACTCTAATAGTTGAACGAAACTAGAAGTTAGTGTAAAACTGAAATTCAACAATCGGGGTGTTGAACTAAATTTGCGCATAAATTAAAAGTTGGTTCAAAGCTGAAATTCAACGATTGGGAGTTGAACTAAATTCGCGCATAAATTAACCGGGGTTGAAGTAAAACCTCGCATAAATTAAAAGTTAGTTCAAAATTGTAATTCGAAGGTGTTAATAAAAACTCTAATAGTTGAACGAAAATAAAAGTCAGTTGAAACATTGCGCAGCCATAACAAGAGAGAGAGAAGGTAGATAGAAGTGTTAAGTTCCGCGGATAGAACGAGAATGAAGAATGAAACATGACGGGTCGAAATATATGCGTGACTGTAGATGTCAGATGGTGAATTAATCAATGGGGGGAGTGGAGATGGCGCTCGGTTGAACTAAAATTGCGCATAAATTAAAAGTTGGTTCAAAACTGAAATTCAACAATTGGGAGTTGAACTAAAATCGCGCATAAATTGACCAGGGTTGAAGTAAAACTTCGCATAAATTATTAGTTAGTTCAAAACTAAAATTCAACAACTGGGAGTTGAACTAAATTTGCGCATAAATTAACCGGGCTTGATTTAAAACTTCGCACAAATTAAAAGTTAGTTCATGTTAGCTGAAGAGTGTACAGGAGAATGAAACAGGAATTGTCGTGAGCGCGCTTATATAAAGAAGGGTGGGGGTAAAATATGAAAACCTGTTGAACACAGTCGATAGGTGTAACAAGTTCGAAGTTGTGGAAACGTAACATCGAACGCAAAATGTTGTGAATAACACTATCGTCAACGCTAACTTGCGAAGTTCTAGCAGAGTATAACGGGTTAAAACTTAATTTCTTCCTTACTTTTGTTAAATTAGTTTTAATCTTTGAAACAGAAGGTTTGGAATTACTTCGTAATATATGTTGTGTCCGCAAAAGTTTCAATTTCAAACATTGCGTATCCATCACAAGAAGTATGTTAGACGTGTAGAAGTGAGAACAAGACAGATGAATGAGATATAACGTCGAGCACGCGAAGGTGATTCAAACAGGACGACATGTGCTAATGTAAATGAAAGTTCAGGTTAGTAGCAATTAGACTTGTATAATGAAGTTGGCGAAACGTATATATATATATAATGAGTAGGAAGGATGCGAACAACACAAATGCGAGTTAATTAATGGTCGCGGCGCGATGAACAATCTCTTTTTATAACGGTTATCGCGTGAGAAGATCTCGGTTGAACTAAATTTGCGCATAAATTAAAAGTAAGTACAAAACTGAAATTCAACTTGATAATTGGGTTACGGAAAGTATGTCAAGGTCATCCCGAGTAAGTTTTAAAAAAGCCTATCCCGCTAACACAGGAAATAGTTCTGAGAGTTGAACTACCCGGTGATAGCGGGATAGGTAGATTTAAGTTTTGAATTTTATTCGTAAAAACAAATACAATCAATGTGCAATACCAGGAACTATACAGGTTGAATTTTTGTGATGAACTATGGAGTTGTAGAAACAAACGCCAACGACGAGAAAAAGGTAAACGCAGAGTCCCCAGATGATGTATTTGAAAAGTGTGAAGAGACGTAATATTCCGAGTTGGTTTTCCTGCTCCATTTCCAATCGTTTAATTTCCAATTTCAATTTATCCTCTTCCATTCTAGTTACAAAGGGAACTTCATCCATCATATCCATCATGATTGTATTAGTGTTTGAAATTTTAAAAGAAGTTATGTTGATAGTTTAAAAGTCGAAGACGGAATGAGGAGTGAAAGCGAGAAATGTTAGTTAAATAAAAAAGTGGTGGGGGGAAAGATGAATTACAAAGAAGTGGCGGGGGATAGATTTTGCTCTTCATTATTACCGTCAGTAGTGTCAGATGGTGCAGGAGTTAGATTTAGTAAACTGTCTTCGTCTGAACTTTCAACCTTATCACAAATAGGACAATCGTATGTTATTTCCAAATTCATTTTGATAGTTGTATAATTATCTACAAGTTCTTGTAAAATATTAAAAATAGCTTGTAACTCTTCTTTAGAGTTTATTTCAAAACTAGAATTCATCCGTGCCAATGGAGAGTTGTTCATCGTTGGAGAGTTGGCGAGTAAATGAGGAACGCCGCCAAGGGGAGGGGGCTTATTTAATGGCGAGCTTATGATTAAATAAAAAGCTAAGTTCTTCTTCTTCGTCTTTTAATTCAAATATCTTAGCTGTAGTAGTTGCCTCGTCCTCCTCACTCTGTGATGATGAAGATAATTCACCAGGACGTAAATATTGAACACAATTCTGATCCATCTCATATAATATCTATCCATTATAGCGAGCAAGTTTTGAAACAATTCTTCCATTTCTTCCCTCTCAGTTATTATATGTTGTAACCTGACGAAAGGTGTTCCCATGTTGTTAGTTAGAATGATGGAAGTGAAATAATTCAAAGGTGGATTCAATAAGATACAAAACTTAAACTAATGGTGGGGAGAAATCTAAAAGACTTATGGTGGGGGGAATCTAAAAAAAACCAATGGTGGGGGGGAATCTCAAGGTCATCCAATTGAAGTTTTAAAAAAGAGTGTAAAACTGAAATTACACATTCGATGGTTCAACATGATCTGAATACCAATCTGATCTGTATTTACATCTTTTTATCATATGTGTACAAAAATCATCTTGATGAGACTTGGTGCGTTGACAATAAGCTAGATCGAGAGGATGAAATTTGAAACATCTTTGAGGACAGCATGTATGAAAATATCTTGATTTGTAAAATTTGAAAGTTCGCAATTCCGGTGGCGGTAGTTGTTTTGTTTTGCACTTGCAGTAACAAGATCCGAAAAATTCACACTTAGTGCAAGCTAACCCGTCCACCATCATTGGTCCTAAATCTGTACACTGTTGTTCACAACAGTAACGAGGTTCGTACTTGTAATTTTGTTTTTCCATGTTGACGCTGCTGAGTCCAGTGAAAGAATAAGAGTGTATAGTGTTGAATAGTCAGTTTTATGTACTACAAAAAGTGGTGGGGATAATTTCAAGGTCATCCAAACGAAGTTTTAAAAAATTATACCTTACTAATGTAAGGAAAATTGATACTTAAGAAGTTTGTTTCTGTTTGTTTTCTTCAGACTTTTTCTCTCCCTCCTGTTTGTTTTCTTCAGACTTTTTCTCTCTCTCCGCTTTAGCCATAGCGATAAGTTCTTCAGTCGATAGTGGATGTACTTCAGGAAATTTTAAAATTAATTTAGCCTGATATCCTTCTCGGGTTAATATTTCTAAATCTTCTGTCATTTGTTCAACGGTGTTGTAATCTTTTCCATAGATCTTTCCATCAAGTTCAATCATCATTCTGTATAACATCTTTAAAAATAGGTGTTGACGCAGCGAGAGTTGGGAAGCGAATGATTAGTTATCCAAGTATCACACCCTTTTTATCAACTTGACATTGATCACGTGATTCCATAGTTTTATTTGATAAAAGCTATTTAACATTGGTAGTACTTGTGGAACTTGATGTTATGTTGACCAGTTGGCGATGAAGATGTTGTAGGTTGTGTAGAAAGAAATACTTCATCATCGCAGTATTTTGTTTTAGTAAACATCCTTACATTAGTAGCACTAACATCAACAGTTAAGTGATAACCACCGGTAAGTAAAACTCGCATTTCGTTGGTTAAATCTTCAAGTTGTTCAAAACTCGTAATGGTGTTGGTATCGTAAGATGCACACTTGACCTTTAAGGACATGTTGAAGTTTTGTATTTAGTTATAGAGAGCGAGATGTGTACGGTACGAAAGGTAGTCGTAGACTGGTGAATTTTACAAGTTGATTTTCACTTTTATTATCACACAAAATTGGGTCAAGGTCATCCCGTGGAATTTTTAAAAAAAGCAACATATTGCTATGTACAAAGACATAACAATATGTTGCTTCTTTTATTTTTCTTTTTTGTTTTATATCATCTTTATTGAGAAACTATTACAAACACATATATTTACAATGTTATGTACAAACTAGTTAGTAGTAGGTGTTACATGAATAGTTAGTTCAGTTGAGTTGTTTCCACTCGGTCCGTGTGAAACTAAATAGAGTGCGCCAGGTTGAATAACTCGAAGATCTTCATTTTGTAGAAGTTGTACAAACCGTTTCGGTAGGAAGATTTGAAACTTCGGTTCGTCACCAACTGTATACGGCGCCTCGCTCAATGTGCAATTAATAGCATCACCAATTGAAGTGTCCATCTTCTTGATTGTATGTATGATGTAATGTTTTTCTTCTTTTAGTTCAGAACATTTCTTCGTCGGTAAGATTGTTGATTCAGAATGAGCGTTGAATTGATCAACCAAATTTTGAAGAAAGTTCTGTGATGCCATCTTGATGTTATTGTTAATCTTCTTGTTAATCTTCTTGTTAATAATAATGTCCGTCGGAGATGTTGTCTCTTCGGGGGTTCAAGTAATACTCATGCTGCGTCATGGTAGCGCTCTCACTTTTATTACCGACATTACCCCCACCATTCTGTTGAAGGAAATTATTTAAGCGGTAGGCATTCTTCAAAGCGCACTGTGACCTTCGATGTTTAAAACTCTTTGATGAAATACAAAGTTCATTGAAGTAGCATTGGAAATCTCTATCTATTATTGCATTTATCACTTCGTTGCTTGTAAATGATTGTATCCAATTAGCTTTTTCCAATCCTCTTGTGTAGATAGTTTTGAACTCTTTGCAGTAATGATTCATAATGTGCGGCATCATGTTATAATTAATAAAACCTTCATCCCATCTTAAGTTGTGAAAATGTTTGTACAACCATTTGTTTGTAACTTTCGCTTTAGTTGTTAGTCTATTGAATGGTAATGGAGGTTTGAATAAGTAATGATAAACTACAGATGTGTTCATATCCAAAATTACTAATTCTTTTATAATAAAATTTCCATCATTTCCTCGAAAAGCTTGAAATTCAATTATACCTTTTTTAACTTCCATTATATGTGGCGCATTAGAAAACGAAACCCGTTTGTTCATGATGAAGTCTCGTCAGCAACTGACTTGTATTACAAACACGATTGTTCTTCTTTAACTTCTTGCGCTTCTTCGTAGATATTAAAGTTGGTGTGATAGTTGTTCAATTGTCTCCACATATCCACTTCTTGAGGTATTCGATTAAAAATTGAAGTATCCACGGGACCGTATAAAATTGGAACGAAAGGTTGTCTGTCCAATGTATCGATTAGATAGTCTTTGATTATTGCACTTGAAAATATTAGTTGTTTCAAATATCTGGTGACGGGACCGGTAGTACAACTTAAAGTGTAAAATTCTTCTTTAGTCAAATGTAATTTTACATCATGTCTAGTTAAATCTCTGAAGCGAACCATTTGTCCTCCACGATGTTTCACTATATCAACTTCAATATTTGATTCCAATAAACATAATCTTGTTCTTCTTCCAAATGTGTTGTTACTCAAATAGCATTCCAAAAGATGTAAATGTTTCATAAATGATTCCCAAGAAGTTTCAGTGAATGTAACCATTTTATTTCCATGATTTAAAATAACAATCGGTGAATAATCCAATGATTTTAAAATTCCAACTGAAATACTTTTCGTCATGCATGAAGAAATGGGGTAGAAAATCCGAAGAAATACTTCAGTTAAAATATTAGTTGTAATGTTAACTTCAACCTTTTTTCTTTTTACTTCTTTTTCAGCTTCTCCTTCTTCTTTTTCTTCTTCTCTCTTCTTATGTTTGTTAAACTTGAGGAACTCGTCCATTTCTCGTTCAACTTGTTTTTCTATATCTGAACTATTCTCATCCATTAGAGGTGTATTTTCTTCTCCGTTAGTAGAACTCATCTTGCGAACGATGTTTCCCATACGACGGTCGAAGATATAATGAATTTTCCACTCATGATTTTCTCGCTTTTATGTTTTTCGTCGAATCCTTGAAATTTATACACTCACATAAATGTTTGTTTTTAACTTGTCTTTCACAAACGAAATTCTAACCTCAAAAATTGAGACAGATAATTCTAACCTCAAAAATCTGCAGTCGTTGTACTAATTCTTTTTAAAGTACATTCTTCACGATTCCGGTCAGCGGTGTGTAAGTAACTATTTTATCATGTAGAATAAGACAGTATGCTGAAGTTCCATCCGCTACTGGTTCTTCAAATTCCATTTCAATTTTTATATCCACACTTGATGATTTTACCGATTCGTTTTGTTTTGAACAATCTATTACAATTATCGGAGCCTTGGAATAATATTGGTCAGGTGATAATAGTGGAGTATTAGTCTTTCCATAATATGACGATTGAAATCTTGCATACATATCGTATAAAATGGAAAAACGTTTTTTGCTGAACATGACATTCAAATTGTCATACGGAAAGAATTTAGAGTTTAGGAAAACTTTACAATTCTTTATTTTACAGTTATCAAATTGACCGGCATTTGCAGTGATAACATCTTTTCGCTTAGTTTGAAAACCGAGTATTATGTACCTTGCTCGTTCCAAGTAAGTTGATGTCTTGACGGTCCATGTTTGTCGTTCGGTCTGAGGTAGTGTAGGATATTCATGGAATTCCCAACTTCGGAATGGCATCACAATATCACGGTCAGATTTTAACTTTCTCAATAATACGATTCTATGTTCATCAGCCAATCTTACATGAGGTACTCTCCAAACAACTTTATCTAATTGTAGTTGCCATTCCAGTTTATCTTCAGTAGTTGCAGGGTCTGCAAGTATCAAGTCCTTGTTAGTTGAAGATCTGAGTAATATCAATTCTTGTTTGACATTTATTATTACTCGTTTGTAATCTTCAGCGAATCCCAAAAGCAATCGTAAAGGTACATGAAAATCAAAGTGACCGTTGGAATCCGGTGTTATAGTGTCTTTATCAGGAGCAACCCATCCGGCAGTGACTATTGAATTCTTCTCATGCGGTGTTAATGATGTTAATCCTTTCAATGTCGTTGTTATACCAACCTTTTTTGTCGAATCAACTGTCACCCCTGATATCTCATATCTTATTTCATCAAAAAGATATGCCATCGGGTTATTTATAAAAGGAACTGTTGAAGCAGTTTTTCCATCCAATTTTAATACCCGTCCTTCAATGTACAAATAACTTTCACACGGTAATGTGTAAATATCTTGTTGTTGAATGGGAATCCTTATTTCATCGTTATTGTTTAATTTTGATGAAGTGTAAGGGTTGTGCGTGTGATATTCCTTCTCCCATAGTGTTTCGTCGAATGTCGGTCCTTGAGATATATCCAGGATATCCATCGTTGTTAAGTTTCAATCCAATCTTCTGTAGAAAACGAATGTTGTCCGATGTTAACTCTTCCAATGTCGAGGAGCTACTGAGCTCCCGACTCTTCCGTTGCGGTTTAAATGATAATCCCATGTTGACCTTTATGTTGCCGCTCTGATGTGTATCCGTATAGTTATCGTTTCTCCTCTAAAGTCAACACTAACACCGTCTTGATCCAATATGTTCAGTACGATGTCTGAAATGAAACTGGTGTTTAACGGTAGGTATATCAAGTTTTGTGGCTTCTCAACAATTTTAAAACCAGGAGCCACTGTTGGATAAAATGTATGTAAAATATGCTGATTCACTCCTTCTCTATACGATCCGTGTATAATATTACACGTTACATCGATACTATTGACTTTCAATATTGTAACAGTTGTATCACCTGAATGAGTAGTTCCAGGAGTTAAGATTTTCTTTTTTGTATCTGTAAATCCAAGTAAACTGCCAATCGACTGTTCCAAGCTGACATCAATATAATATTTTGAAGTTATTTCTGCTTTTAAAGTATTATTGTTTCCTTTAACGGTGATATTGTCTTCTCCGAGTTGTTTCTGTAATAATTGGTTTATATCATCGATTTCATAAGCTCCAGTAGGAAATGTAATTATTTTCAATTCTGAGTATTTTCCTGAAGCATCCTTAGTTTCATAATAATGTAGTAAATTGTTCTTTCCTTCCGTAACATTGGGTATTGAGTTGTAGGTAGTCAAATCAAGTAATGCCGCTTCCCATAATCTTTCCTTGGATAGACGCAATGCTGGGAACAGCGTACTTTTCAATGTGGATGAATTTCCACTCAGTGACACTGTATACGATGACATCTTAAAGCTGACTGACACTCTTCGCTAGAAACTCCAAACATAAATGCCCACATATTTCAGTAATGTTAGGTTGTTCTCTTTTGTAATTGTAAAAAATGTTTTTGGAGTTTCGAAAATAATGTTGCAGTTCTTTCGGCGGTGGTAGATTGCCAAAACTGTCAAAGTAATAAACGGTTTGTCCGAGCTTTTTATAGCATACCCAATGAGTGCCTGGACCATAGGTGGAATCCAAATTTACTATTCCAGTTTCATTTTCCCATATTTTAGTTGGTAATGCATCTTTCATAAAAACTCCTCGAAAAAATGGTATTTTCAAACATTTTACATAATCATTTAACTGATGATTTGTTAAGGCTTTATTTGGAATTATCAATTGATTCTTTTTATTTAGTACACACGGTATGGTCTTAGGTATAAACCTGCTCCGTTTTTTACCATTTGCCAAACAGAAGTCTTCTTTACATTTGCCTTACGAGTTCTACGACGTCCTTTTTTAATGTTTCCACCTCTTTTGGGAGCGCTTCTTTTTGCAGGTCTTCCTCTGCGACGTCTTCCAGCACCTAACTTTGCTTTCGTCTTCATGGCTGTAGTTACTGCCCAAGCCGCTGCTTTTTCTGCAATACTTGCGTCACTTGATTTTACTCTTTGCCAAGCTTTTTCCGCTAGAATTTTATCCGCTATTGATCTATTTGTTGAATCTTTATACTTTGAATATGCTATATCGTGTTCTTTGCAAGCTTGATCTAATTTATTAATTCCAGGATCTCCTCTTGCTAAACGTTTTGACAACTTAGTTCCAGGTCCACAATATTGATAGCCTCCGGGCAGATGTAATTCGTATGGTAAAGCGTCTATCGCTCGATTCACAACAGCACCAATTGGAATCCGTCTGAGCAGGGATAATGCAGCTGATGTTAAACCACGTCCTCTCTTGCCGCTGTCTTGACGACGACTGAGCGATACGGTCTTCATTATGCTGTTTTATGTAACCAACGTCTTCACTCTATGAAATACTTTATGATAATGAATCCTTTTTTTTGTGTATTCTATACTTAAATATTCATAAGTTTTACTAGTATCTATCAATGATTTCAACTTTAATCCATTGGTTTCTCTGAGAATCTTCGATTTTATTGTGTTTCATCGATGCATTAATCAAATGATTATGCATATCAATAACTACATTACCTACAAGATTCATTACATACTCTACATTAGTAGCATCTTTGTTACGTGTAGGATTATCAAGATTTGTGATACGTTTACCATTACATGTATACACAGATGGATCGTTTGTAGAGGTTGCTATAACTTGATTAATAGTAGCAACATCATTCGGAGCTATTCCTGCTGATATGTTAGATATTCTTCTATTTTTTCCATCATATAAGTTATTTATTTTATCTAAAACTATAATTTGTTTCACAACAACACAATCATTATCATCTTTACCAGATTTTACATGGGTTAATCGTCTACCTCCACATATAAAGTTAACACCAGTAGCTGATAGTTGTGGCACTTGTGTTAAAATAACAGCATCATGTTCTTCCGTGCCTAAACTTATATTTGACAATCTTTTATTTTTTCCATCCCACTTGTTATTTTGTAGTTGTAGTAAGGTAAACTTTTCACTTCCTTGCACAAACTCATCACCTTTCTTTGACACCACCTGATTTTGTTTAACAAAAGCGGATGTTCCTTTCTTCAAGCTTTCATTCATTTGTCTCACGGTAGCAGCATCCGATGGAGTTGAACCATCTTTCAGATTGGACAACACTTTTCCATGACAATCAATAACAGCACCATTATATAAAATACAATTATCTTTAATGTATTTAATATTAACACCATCACTTTCTTCTTTAGGATATCCAATATCGTTTATAGTATATTTATAGAAGGAAAATCCATCTTTTTTCTTTTCTGGTATTACAGAGTGCAAATAACGCTTATTGATTGTATCTGTATCCTCGGTTGGATCTGCCACATTAGTTATTTTATAATTTAAAGCATTGTACTTTTTTCCACTTTTAGTCTTTTCCAACAGTAAAGCGTATTCCATCGCAGATAGAAAATAACCTTTATTAACAACATCTCCATTATTGACTGGTTTTGCAACGTTAATAACCCTGTGAGATTTTGCATCATACAGTTGGTTGTCGTCGAGTTTTAAACTTGTAGATGTTACCTCCTTAACTGTTTTTAAATTTGTTGCATCTCCATCTTCTTCTGGATCTCTAACAAACTTTAAACGTTTATTATTTATGTTATAGTCACCTTCAGGTGTTTGCGGTAATCCACTTCTTTTTCTGTTTTCTCCAACTTGCACTCCTAACGCGGAGTATCGTCCGAACTTGTCGACGCTCATGTTAGAACTGACACATTATACGCCTGCAATTCTTATATATCCGCGGACAATTATACGATTATGCCGCGATTCCTGAGTTCGTCAATCAGAGCTACCCATTCATTATTTAAACCTGTATGACCGGCTTCCATGGCTTCATGCAATAGTCTCATTCTATCAACCAATTTATTGATGTCGTTGTAGTAAATCACATTCGTATTGTATAGATTTTTCATCAATCCTTTGCCAGATGTTGAAGTATCTCCTTTACTCTTTTTACTATGTTGTTCAAGAAGTGATAAATCCATAAGTGATAAAGATTTTCTTTTCAGTGGTTGTCTCACCGCTGGTGCAGTACGTAATGTTGGCAATTTTCGTGGAGGAAACAACTTTTTTATAACGATGTTATATTTTGTTGCACGTGAACGATTAATCATTGCATCCTTTAAGTAGTTTCTTTTATGAGCGTTAGTATTTTGTAGAATCTCCTTAAAAACACTTAAATCTTTGGATGAATATCTTAGTGGTATGTTTTTAAAAATTAATTCATAAAGTCCTTTTGTTCCTTTATATTTATGCTCACCAATAATGATGTAATCGTCTTGTGTTATTTCAAGCTTTGAATCGCCGATCTTTAATTCATTCCCATCAATTCTTGCTCCGTATACGTGTGATCTACTCAAATTCGGGTTTGATTTCATGTCATGTAGCATTTTCATTATATATTTTCTTCCAAGAGGTCCATGTTGTAATATATCGCTACTCAATTGAGTTAAATTTGGAATAGATTGTTCAGCTTCAGGTATTGGTTGTTCTTCTTCCTTTTCAACAATTGGTTCTTCTTCTTCTTTTGTTTCTTCTTGCTCACTAGCACTTGTATATGAATCATCATCTTTTTCTTTTTTTAATGCTTGTACTTCTTGTTTAGAAACTGGTAGTAAAACATCTCCTTCATAACGAGGTTTACCAATAGTTTCTGATATCTGTTTTAAAGGTTCCGTAATAGGTTTAAATGTAGTCTCTAGAAATTCTTCTCTTTCACTTAAACCCATCCTCAATGCACGATTCTTCATCCTAATAGAATCACTGAGTGATTTTATTTCTTTCAATAGTTTTTCTTGATTCACCATGTTTACACTGTGAAGTTCAACGTGTAACTAGATGTAGCATCGGTAGTTCAACGCATAAATACAAATTTATCCAACCCTATACGATATCTACCATTTTTAATATCTTCTTCCTTCATAATAACGAGAAAGCCATATTTCTCATTCCATGCTTTGCCACACATTTCTTTAAATTTCTCAAATGGCATATCCGCATTTACATGATCATTGTATATATGCTTTAAATTTGTTTCATCTTGCTTAAAGATAATCAACATATTTGCATTATCTCTTATAAGTTGTTTTGGAATTTTGCTGTATGTTTGACCAATATAAATTTTATCGATATTATGATGTCTTCCCATAGCGAAATAATTCCTTATAGTGTCGTGATTGTCACAAGACACATCGTCAAAAATAAAAATAGAAAATGGTTTTGCTTCATTTGGTTGCATAATTGTTTCACTGGCATTAAACTTGTAGAAATTCACTTCAGGTACACTTGCAAGTACTTTATCCAATAATTGATATTTCGGTTGTTGCAATGATTTTGAAAAAATGTATATATTGTTAAAGCGCAATCCTTTAGGATTAGTTATAAGGTTAAAAACAACATTTGTTTTTCCACAATTTGAAGGACCAGTTATTAAACATCTTATCGTATTTGGTAGTAATTCACCATGTTTACCATGATTTAACCTATCATTGTCAACCGTCAATTCATCAATATTATTGATATTAAATCGATCTTTTTGTTGTACAATCTCCATCTTGTATCAAGGTTAAACACACAATGAGCTATTAAATTACTATACCAAGTCTTTTGAAGGAATCCAAGAGTCTTCACTTTTATCGAATCCTAACCACCGGACTTTAACCATATCTTTTTTCCTTTGTAAAACCTTCTCAACAAGATATACATCACCGACATTTGATTTCAACAATTCATGTCCGTAGAATCCACCTTGAAGTAATTCACCCTTGTTATCCTTTAATAAGTAAGTTTCAGGTATAGTTGGTTGCACTTTATAAACTGTAAATACTTCATTAGTCCAATTTGGTAGATACCTTTTACTAAATACACCTTTGTACTTGCTTATACGAACTTTATCGTTGACCTTAAACTTTTTTGGTTGCAACTTTTCCAATTTAGGTGTTGTATTATTTCTGATGCGTTGTAATACAACCTTAGCATTAGCGCTGTTTACTTGGATAGGTTTCATTCCAATGGTACGATGATATTTGTTGTTATACTCTTTTATAAGTTGTGGTAATATGTCATACCACACGTATGATCCTCGTTTTGAAAATTGTTTGTACATCGCTCCTTTCAATGTTCTATTGAATCTTTCAATTATTGAAGCTTTAACTTCAGAATTTGTAGAATAATGATTTATTTGATATTTTTTCATCAAAGCTCCAAAGTCTTTATTAAAATATTCTTTTCCATCATCGGTCTGTAGATGTTTGATTTTGAATTTATTTCTTTGTATCGTTGTTTCCATAGCTTTTGTAACACTTTTACCAGTCTTATCCTTTAATGGTAAAGCGTCAGCTATTTTAGTAAAACAGTCTATAATTGTTAAAATATATTTAAAACCTTTGTTTAATTTACTGTGCGGTATCATTTCAATGAGATCAGCTTGATAAAGATCATTCATTCTCTTAATAATTGTACTTCTTCTTGGAAATCTTCTTCTTGCTGGTTTATGTAGTTCATTTACAATCTTGTCCTTCACACTTTCCATCTTCAGGTGTTGCTTGCACACCGCTTATAAAAATACTGATCCGTACAACAGTTCATTCTCTTTTATATAGTTTGAATATAGGTCAAGGCCATTTCATATTAGTGTAAAAAAGAGGGAACATGGCATTGGGCTTGCCATGTCCCCTCTTCTTTACGGAAAGGAAAATAAACGGTATCAGATAACTGACACATACTTTCTCCCAACAATATAAAAAAGATGTTAAAAGCTTTAAATATTAATGCCTTAATGACTCAGTCGGATAGCTACCGGCTGAGCCGGGGCCTACGAAAACTAACTTAGTTAGTTTTCGTAGGCCCCGGCTGAGCAGCGCTCGTTTGACCCTACTCGCGTCTGTGACTTTTAACAACGTACTGCGTATACCGCTAAACGAAAAATTGAATTTTCTCCGCAACCACTTGACGTAGAGCAATAATTAAAAATACTGGATTATTTAGTTTTTTGAGCTTGATTTAATGGTGATAAGTAAAATTTATTTCAAGACAACAACTATTTTGAAAATCCAAAAAATTGATTTTTGAAACACTTTTTACTCCATAACTTTTGAACGCGGATTTTCCCGGAGATGCGGGTGGTGTCATTTTATTCACCATTTTAAGCTTAATAAACCACAAAATTTTAATCAAAATCGTTAGAGCCGTTTTTGAGAAATTTTGATTTTTGACGATTTTTGAGGGTTTTTGGGGGTAAAATACCCTTAAAAATCAAAAATTCAAAAAAATGAAAAAAACGCCTGGAATTATCGTGGATTTGGACCTATGTACCAAATTTAATTAAAATCGGACCATTAGGGCATTCTCTAGCTCTGTTTACATCCTGACACACACACACACACACAGACAGACATCACTCCGAAAACCACTTTTTTGGACTCAGGGGGAACCAAAATGGATAAATCCACCAACAACTCAAATTCGAAAATTTTGACGAAAACAATACTTTCTCCATATACTATGGTATAGAGGGAGAAAGTAAAAGGAAGTAGGTAGAGGACGAAGAATATGTTTACTGGTCGATAGGGTTTAGAGAGTAATGTCCAAATGGCAGAGTTCTTATGTTGTCTTCAAGGATGTATCTCTTGTCATCCTTATAGCTCAATGCCGATTTGGTTTGCTTCACACTGAAAAGACGATGGTTGAAGCTTCTTATGGTGTTAAATGTTGCAGTTGTTTCAACATTTTCAAACAAACATCTTTTATAATGTTCAAACTGTACGTTCTTCTTCAGGAAAGAGGTTTTTATTCCTTTGGCTTTCTTTGTGACTTGATGTTCGTTCCTTTCGTTTATGTACAGTTGAAACGAATACAGTTTGGACATCAATGCTACAATTTCCATCATTGGCACACCATTTGTTTCATCTTTAAATTTTCCCAATACTTTCTTGTTTCTGTCGTAGTCGTAATTTGGATGGTCCTTAGGATAATCAGAAAAGTCGAAATCATCTTTATATATAAAGGTGCGTAGATCTTCGTACATATCATTTGTTTTAATCCAGTAAATGAGTGCATCTGTATCCATATATGCAATACCAATGTTATCTCTTCCATAATAGTTAACCATCTTCTTATAATGAAACTCGTACATGTGTGTTTTAGAAATATCCAAGATTGACATTCCAAGATACAAAGGACGATCCATTTTAACTGACTTCTTGTTCATGGAAATAAGAACTAGATTTTCATTAATAATTACAGATGTACCAAAGTTTGGTTGTTGCACTAATTTCTGTAATTTTACTGGATCAGTTACCAATTTGATATCCTTATGTTTCCTTTTGTTTTCCAAAGTCTTGCCAAATATTGCATTGTTCATTAGTTTGAAGAAATCTTTTTGAAAACTTGATGTAGCAGCAGCTCTTCTTCTTGTGTTGTTGTCAATGTACGGTTTTAACCAACAAGATTGAGAGAATTGTAGTACTCGATTAATTTTTGTAATTCTCAATCCCAAGTCTAAGGCCTGTTGTATCATCCAGTAGTGTCCAACATACCTAGACTTATCGGTTAAAGTCATCATTAATTTCGGCCATCTTCCAGTTGGAGGAATTTCGGTCTTCGGAAGCAGTGGTAAATCATAATGTTCATCGTGAAGATGTTCTGGATATTCAAAATCGATGTCAAAAATATAACCTGTTTCACCATGCTTCGGTATATCCATTATGTTTCCAATTGATTCTGGGTCTATCCATTTGAAATTATCATATGGAAGGAGATTCGACATTGCCCATCCGTATAAGTTATTTGCATCAAAATAACCCAGGAATGTTGTTGGTTTTGATGCATCATAATCGGGCAAATACTTGTTGTTTGCCCTGACATGACGTGTTACACTTTGCGTCAATCCTCCTCGAACTCCTGATTCTAACATCAACACCATATCTATATCTGTAAGAAGTTGTATTTTACAATTTGTTTCTTTCAACATGGCTTGCCATGCTAGTCCAGGCGAAGTGAACGAATGAAGAGGGTCCAATCCATATGCCGCAAAACACGTATTTCTAAATTCTTCCATCACATCACATAATAAAGTCACATCTAGTTTAACATAAAAATCTGAATATTCTCCCAATGTTCTAAATCCTAATTCGTTCCATACTTTGCATGCGTGATTATAATCATCTTGAGATATATCCATGTCGTACAGTTTACTTTTAAATTCTTCTTTTGGAGGTAATGATGTTTCATTAAATCGTTCTAAACTGTCTATGTAATCATATGGGAAAACACCTTTTCGAAGTACCAGATCCAGCTTGTCGTTGTTTACAATCTTCTTCGTTTCGATTAAATCTTGTTTCCTTAGGTTTTCAGAAAGTTTGGACAAACTCGACGGCATAAATCGGTAGGAGTCCAAGAATCTTAATTTGAGGTTTCAAACTTCTTTGGAAAAACTTATGAACTTTTCTGAAGTTTCAGCTAACACATAGATTTTACCGTTGTCTCTTCCTAGTTCAGGTATTATAAAATGAGCGTCGTACCCACTGAGGTTATGCAGAACCACAGGAATAAATAGTGGTAAACAATAGCTCAAGTTGCATTTATTACAAGAAGCACCTCTGTAATAACCTGTGAGGTGGTCGTGATCTTTAACTTTATAATTCTCAATAGTAAAATCATTTTTGCACAAGAAACAGCGAGTCGCATTTTCATGTTGAATTTCTTCTTCTTCGTCCATCGGTTTCATTGGTACAATATTTGTATATAATCTTTGTGCATTTCCAGCTATTGAATATAAATTATCAAGAAATATTTTTTCCGCATTTTCACCACGGTATACTAGAGGTTTCGAAGTTAATCCATATCTGTTTAAATGTTCTTCTGATAATGTTGATTTGACCATTAAACAAAAACTGTTTCGTTTGTGCATTTGATACTTTACACTTTTTCTTGCTTCAAAATTTCCATCTTCAACTGGAACAAGTGTTGATTCAAAATCCGCATACACAACTAAAGGGATACGGTATTGATGATGAACTTTTTCAAATGAAACGAATGCTTTGCTTTGCGGAGGTAAAGTAATCTTTGCTTCATAATTATTGTTACACAATCTTTTGTGCTCTTGTAACCATTCTCTTCCGTGCAGTCCATCTCGTTTAAAATTGAAACATCTCTTGCAAATTAACTTTCTGTGTCGATCTTTAGAAAGCTGCTTATTAACAAGTGAGTCGAATTTCTTTATGTACACATAGTGAGACACATCTCCTCGCGTTAGTAGTAGTAAATCCGTATGATCTGGTAGCTCTTCTTTTGCAATACGTAAAGGATACACTTTGTTTGAACTATCTAATGCAAAAACATTGATAGACGTGCCGGGATTTTTCTTCTCAAATTTTGATATATCTCCTAATGATACAGGGTAAGTAATTCCTTGAAAATTGTACCTATGTCTTTGATTTTCATATTCCTGGTCAGGTCTATACGCATTATTTGGTACAAATTTAGCTGTCATTGCATAACGAAAACATTCATTGTCTGCGTTTCTAACATTAATACAAGATTTTGTATCTTCAATTCTTTTTGGCAAAGGAATGTAACTAGATCCCCTTAGTCCATATCCATGTTTGTGAACTCTTATATTTAATCCTTCAATACTTAAAAGACTCCATCCCGATCCTCTTCCTTCATGTTCCTGAATTTTGGTTAATATTTCTTCTATACAGTTCTCTACTATTGAATCAATGTTTGAACTTTCTATGATAGTTCGATTTTTCGTTATGAATCCTCTTGGTGATAATTCTTCTTGTACATTTATAAACATAGCTTCTAGTAGTAAACTAAATTTAAGAAAGTTCAATCTTTTCAATTCTTCTTTTAAAGTTTTACTTACGATTGGTTTTGCTTCTCTAATAAATTCTTCTAAGTTCAAATTTTCATTTTGAATCTTATGATGCATTACTACCTTACCGGGTAAAGCAAATACTTGTAGATTCGGTGAAGTAGTTGAAGATGTTGCTGTTATTTCATCTTGATCTTCTTGTTCTTCTTGTTCTTCTTGTTCTTCTTGTTCTTCTTGTTCTTCTTCTGCGTTGTTGTGAAATAGTTCTTTATGACAGTCTAATAGAATTTCATCGTGAAACGATTCCGAACATTTATCGCAATGATACATGTTGAGATGTATACTCTTCGAAGTTTCGCAGAGAAATGAAATGGGCTCTCACAATCCTCCTTTTATAACGGTCCCCCTACCACTATTTCATCTTCTTCTTCTTCACTATCCAAGAAAATCAAACGTTTTCAACAAAATATTAACCTTCTACAAAATTGATTGTCCGTTCATATTTCTTAATACCAGTTTTAATTTTCAATATTTTCCTTGTTTAACTATTATTTCTTTATATAACATTATTCACACTTTCTACTTCGAGCGTTTTGCTACTATCATCTCTTTATTCCATTTTAACAATCTGCATAAGTACAAGTTCATTTGTCGCGCCGACTCACTATAAATCCAGCTTTCGTACAGTACACATCTCTACGACTAAATTACAACATGTATTTCAATATGAATTTTCCTTATACAAATACTATTTCAATAACTTTACAGCAAAACAAAATTCCAACTTCATAAACTTGATAGGAAGATATGCGAACTTTTAATTCAACCCCGGTTAATTTATGCGCAAATTTAGTTCGACCAACAATTGTTGAATTTCAGTTTTGAACTAACTTTTAATTTATGCGCAAATCTACTTCAAACCCTCACCCCACAAATTTGATAGGGAGAATTACATTAATTTGATACTTATTTCTACCGTTACACTAGCTCCATTCTCAAAAAGATATAAATAAAATGGTCCTGGATACTGTTCTTTTTCACGTCCTGCATGTTCCGTAATGAATTCGTAAGCCAATCTTTTTGAATATTCATTATGATACACTTCTCTTACATAAACAAGATTTTTTTCTTCCAGAAATTTCGCTTGAACTAATGATATTTTGCTTACATCATCCTTGTCCATCAGAGGTAGCTTGTAGGTGAAAGTATTTGGAGGTAGTTTTTGCGGTTTATCAAGTAACAATTTTTTCTAACAAAACAAAATTCTATAGAACAAAATTTTCTATAGAATTTCCGCTCAGTGCCTGTAATACTATTAAAAGACAAAGTGGTAAGCATCTTGACGGCACAAGGTGCAAGTACAGACTAGAAACCTGGAGGTTCATAGCCCGCCTTTTATGAGTTTTAAAAATGGGGAGGGGGAAGGAATAAGGATTGGGAAGGGATAAGGTGTAAGGTGGGGGAAGGGTAATTTGGTTATTAAACCACTTGCGCTGTAAAATAGCCGCCAACATCCACACCTTGTTCGTAGCACTCCTTCATTGTTTGAGCCCACTGCAGCATGCGGTCTCTATCATTTGGTGTTACAAGAAAAGAATTACAATCATCATACAATATAAAAGAGCCGATTCGTACGTAAGATCCTGAATCCAACCATTTATGAGCTTCAGACATGAATTTTTCTATTGTATCGAATGGGAATTGTGGATCAATTGCTATAACTTTCAGTTCTTCACTAATTTTAACGCTATAATAATCATCTTCATCATCATCTTCAGTTTCACTGTCGTTATTTAAAGTGTCTTCATCAAAATGGTGCATTTTCGGTGGACTCGGTCTGCCAAAAGATTTTGGAGGATGAGGGCAACTGGGATTGTTTGTCACAGTTCGTCCGGGGCATCCTCCTGGAAAAGAAAACCGATCTGGACCGCGAAGTGGCCCAGATCCCTTGATCGAGCGGCTGGATAAGGAGCGAGCCCCACGGGCGTAAGCCAAATTTAGGCCTAGCCTGACGTAATGTGACAAACAATTCCAGGTTAGATTCCTAAAGAGTAGAGGAGGTTTTTTAGTGGGTAAACCCGTTTTTAGGGGAGCCCCACACTACAGGCTGGCCACCTGTGTGCGTAATGCATTTTTCCGCCTCTCCCTCAAAAAAAAAAAAAAAAAAAAAAAAAAAAAAAAAAAAAATTTAAAGTGTCTTCAGGTTGTTCAAAAACATCAGAAATTTCGGAAGAACTGAAATTTTCACTAAGATGAGGAGGCATTTTTAAAGCAAGTAATATTGTAAAGAGCAGAGACGAAACAACAAGAGTGGCGTGTAGAAGCGGAATGAGGAGTGAACAACGCTTGCTCCGCTTTTATAACGGTATGCTAATGAGAGGGGTAACAGCTGGCCGTGACCGATTATTGATCTGGGAGGTGGGTTGAAAGGAAGAAGAGGGGGTATTTATTTTAAATAATTTGCATAACTTTTGACTCAAATTCTTCTTTTACTAAAATGTTCGTCTTACATAGACGTTTTCAATGATGTATCGCTTGTCGTAATCGATCAAACCATTATCGAGATATAGCCATTTTAATTTTCAGGGGGGGGGTTCCGCTTGAGTGAACACGGAGGGGGGGTTCCGCTTGAGTGAACACGGGGGGGGGGGTTCCGCTTGAGTGAACACGGGGGGGGGGGGTTCCGCTTGGGTGAACACGGGAGGTTCCACTTGGGCGCTCATGCGGAACCGATCTTCTCACGAGATAGTCGTTATGTGATAATGAAGGCAAATGTTCATCGCGCCACAACCACTAATTAACTCGCATTCGCGGTGTTCATATCTTTCCTACTCATTACATATACGTTTCCTACTTCATTATTTCAAGACTAATTAACTTGCAAAACAACTGTTTCTGTCTTTGAATGCTGATGAGATTTCATTAGGAACCATTCTTTGCACGCTATATGAAGCTACACCGGCAAACAATGCAAGTCGGAGAGGTCATATAACTGTACAACGGCCTCAGAAAAGTAGATCACGAGACTTAGAGTGTTAAAAATAATGGAGGAGAAACACAACGCTCTAGCTTGCATTTATACCAGTCGGGAGCATTTTTCAAGCGAAGAGTTTTCTTGACTGGAGTTGAAGCCGTAGTAGAAGTAGAAGTTGAACTTGTAATAGAAGAGCAGGCTGTAGTGGAAGTTTTAGTCGGCAGGGATGACATCGTGGTAGTTGTGTTCGCAGTTCGCATCGTAACGTCTGGAAACAGAATGAAACGTTAGCCGTGGTCGATGCGTCTTTTATAACAGTATGCTAATGAGAAGGGTTAATAGCCGTTAAGTGGGGGAAGGTGGGAGGGAAGGAAAGAGAGGGGTATTTATTTCAAATAATTCGCACAACTTTCGACTAAAATAAGATAACTAAATTCTTCTTTAACTAAAATGTTCGTCTTACATAGACCTTTTCAATGGTGTATCGCTTGTCCTAATCCGTTAATCCATTATCGAGTTCCATAGGTATTTTAATTTTCGGGGGGGGGGTTCCGCTTGAGTGAACACGGGGGGGGGGGGTTCCGCTTGAGTGAACACGGGGGGGGGGGTTCCGCTTGAGTGAACACGGGGGGGGGGTTCCGCTTGAGTGAACATTGGGGGGGGGGGTTCCGCTTGAGTGAACACGGGGGGGGGGGTCGGTCATTGACCCTTCCGAAAGTGGGTCAAGGTCATTCAAGACTTATAAAGAACCAAGGTGATGGGAACAGTAGTAACTGTTCCCACCACCCTGTTTGCCTAACGGTTCCCACTCCCAACCCACTAGTTACGTTCTGCGAGGGACATCGACGCAATTTTGTTTGGCCCGTCCGGGTCCATCCGTAACGGGCCGGTCCGGGTCCATCCGTAACCGTGAATTCGAAGGGAAACTGGAACAGCTAATGCAGAAACGCAACTCTAATAACACCCACCCAAGCTAATCCCACCCATCATATTCCTAAACAAAATGCAAAAAACCTAGTCCGCTACCTACAATTTGCGGATGTCCCACCCCTTCTAAGTGAAATTCAACCGAACTTCTGAATTTACATTTAATCTACCCCCTATCATCTAGCTGAAAGGCAAAACAACAACATTAATTATTAATACCTACACTTAAAACTAACAACACATCATTATTAAATATCAAATAATTCAACGCAACCAAATACCATCATTATTCTTAAAATTAATACACCTTAACGCTAAACACAACTTATAACTAACATCGCAATGCGCAAATTAATTCTTAAATTAAGTGCAACTTACAACTAATATTTACACACACGCACACACACATACCACATTGCATTAAAGAACGCAACGTAGTATAAGAAGTTCAAATATATATAGGCCTACTATATATTTGAACCTCTTACCGAGTCGCCAACGACTTTTCGCTATGAAAACTCGTTGACGACTGACGCGAAAATCGGGCTCGTATCGCTCCTCGGGTTTTCGAGTGGTGGGGGTAATTAATGCAGTGGTGGGGGAATTGTTTCACTCCAGTACGGTCTTCAATCCACTCCAGTTCGCAGCAGTGTAAAAATGAAACGAAGGAGTGGGGGTGGCGCATGCGCAGCGACGTAAAATCCAAGGTTTGAGGTTAGAACTTTCCGTGCACAGTAGAGCTAAATTGAGTAATACAGGACTCGGCGCATGCGCAATAGCGAGGAGTGATTCCGATCCGGAGAACTCGTTGCATTCGCAGGAGCGCTAAAGTGAGTAATACAGACTAGGCGCATTCGCAGTAGCGCTAAAGTGAGTAATACAGGACTAGGCGCCGTAGCGTGAAGTTGGTTCACTCCAGTACAAGTTATAGCAGCATAAAAATGAAACGAAGAAGTGGGAGCGGCGCATGCGCCGTGACGTAAAACCAAGGTTTGAGGTTAGAATTTTCCATGGTGGCTGCCATGTTTAATTCTGTTTCATTCAAACAATAGTAGTTCACGGCTGGCATGGTATGTGAAGTGTGGTAATTAGATGGGGTTAGCAACCGGTCGTGACCGGCCATTGACCGGTCATCGACCCGGCGGGGTTCCGCTTGAGTGACCACCGGGGGGGGGGGATTTTAATCTCCATTTTTTATGGGGGGGGGGTTCCGCTTCATTAGTCACGGGGGGGGGTTCCGCTTGATTAGTCACGGGGGGGGGGGGTTCCGCTTGATTAGTCACCGGGGGGGGGGTTCCGCTTGAGTGAACACGGGAGGTTCCACTTGGGCGCTCATGCGGAACTGATCTTCTCACGCGATAACCGTTATAAAAGAAGATTGTTTATCGCGCCGCGACCATTAATTAACTCGCATTTGTGTTGTTCGCATCCTTCCTACTCATTATATATACGTTTCGCCAACTTCATTATACAAGTCTAATTGCTACTAACCTGAACTTTCATTTACATTAGCACATGTCGTCCTGTTTGAATCACCTTCGCGTGCTCGACGTTATATCTTATTCATCTGTCTTGTTCTCACTTCTACACGTCTAACATACTTCTTGTGATGGATACGCAATGTTTGAAATTGAAACTGTTGCGGACACAACATATATTACTTTTACTAACATATATTAGTTTTACTTCAACCCTGGTTAATTTATGCGCGATTTTAGTTCAACTCCCAATTGTTGAATTTCAGTTTTGAACCAACTTTTAATTTATGCGCAATTTTAGTTCAACCGAGCGCCATCTCCACTCCCCCCATTGATTAATTCACCATCTGACATCTACAGTCACGCATATATTTCGACGCGTCATGTTTCATTCTTCATTCTCGTTCTATCCGCGGAACTTAACACTTCTATCTACCTTCTCTCTCTCTTGTTATGGCTGCGCAATGTTTCAACTGACTTTTATTTTCGTTCAACTATTAGAGTTTTTATTAACACCTTCGAATTACAATTTTGAACTAACTTTTAATTTATGCGAGGTTTTACTTCAACCCCGGTTAATTTATGCGCGAATTTAGTTCAACTCCCAATCGTTGAATTTCAGCTTTGAACCAACTTTTAATTTATGCGCAAATTTAGTTCAACACCCCGATTGTTGAATTTCAGTTTTACACTAACTTCTAGTTTCGTTCAACTATTAGAGTTTTTATTAACACCGTCGAATTTCAATTTTTAACTAACTTCTATTTTATGCGCACTCTTCGCTCAACCGACCGCCGACGCTCTCGCCATCTCCACCCCGACATCTATTGTCCCCACTTCTGGCCCACCGGAAGCTGCGTGCCGTGGCATGTGGCTTCCGGTGACGTCACTTCCGGGCCAGGAGTGGCTTTTCTACACTACTTACATTATCTTAAAAAGATCAGTTATTCTAAATAAAGAAATGTCTCAGAATTATTTTAAGGTAAATTTCTTTTAGAGTAAGTTCTGCACTATCACTGTCTTATTTTGAAGTCTCGTTCGAGGAGAAAGAAGTTTTCCAGCCTATATTGATCTAACCTAAAGTTTTCCAGCCTCTATATTGATCTTTTTATCAAAGGTCATCGGATAACATTTTTTATTGTCCCTTCCCACCTGTATTAAAAAATATATCTATATAAATATATTTTAAGCTATTTGGTTTTACGTAAAAATATTCAACTGAAGATGATATGTTTAGTTTCGTCGATAATGTGTAATAAGGCTCGATAGTGTTTAACCGGTTAGTATGATTAAGAAAGTGTTTTTTTTTCTCAAAAAGGCGCTGCTAAAAACTTTTTAAGGTATGACGCTGTTACCTCCAAATAAATTTTACTTATCACCATTCAATCAAGCTAAAAAAAATGAACCACATACTTCTTATTAGGAAGGAGTTATACCAATTGAGTATGTATATTTCAATTAATCTTTATTCACTTATATGTACACTGTACAAAGAATGGTGTCAACAATGGTGTATACATGTATTCTATAACTAAAATGTAAAAAAGTATAGTTAACAAATGAATATTTTTTGTACCTATAGCGATAAACTTATTAAATACTTTTTTATTTTGTTTTGAAAAGGTCTAATTTATGTTATAATTTAATAACCTTTGAACCAATATATATATATATATATATATATATATATATATATATATATATATATATATATTTTTTTTTTTCAATAAAATTGAAGTTTGTTTAATTATACAGCAATCTTTTTTCTGTTTCTGTTATTATAATTGTGCCCTACTAATTGCACTTTAGCCAATCGATGTTTTACTGAAATCGGTGCATTACACAGTCTCAAATATATACATGCCAAATTCTATCATAATTCCAACTTCAGGAAAAAGGCGTTTTACTGAGTATTCCACCCTAATTTTAGCATAATTCAAATAGTTTTTTTTTTATTTTTTTTATTTTTTTTTTTTTTTTTGCAATTTTAAGATCAAATTTAAATTTTGGACTGATGTTGCTCCATATATTAGAAGCAATCCAAAAGCAATATTAGAATGAACATACGAGAAGTATACTGTTGGTTTCTATTAAACATAGTTTAGAGAGGGATCTCAGTAAATATATACCGAAACTTAATTTTGAAACCAAAAGACTGACATGACTGATCCAAAATAAGTTTTTATCAATTGCTAGTCCTAAAAACTTTGTTTCTTTTACTTCTTCTAGTTCAATATGATCTAAGAGAATGTATGGCAACAAATTATCTTTATTCTGATGTGGCATAAATTCAATAAATCTTTTTTTTTTTGCTGGATTTAAAAACAATCAGTTATCCTTAAAATACTGATCGAGAACTGCAAGATTTGAAGAGGAAGCTATCTCTATTTCGTTTTCAGACTTTCCATTTATTTGAAGGTTAGTGACACAAATTAATTGTGGTTGTAATTTCAATTTGGAATGTCAATCAAATAGCAAGTGAATAAAAGGGGCCGAGAATGGAACCTTGAGGAACATCCTTGATTACCTTTTTAAGAATAGATCTGAACATACACCGTCTATTGTTGCTGCCCATGTTTGCTACTTCAACATACTGTTGCCTTTGACGTAAATATTATTTGAACCAGATATATTCTCTCCCTTCAATTCCTAATGACGACAGTTCGTTTAGAGAAATTTCATGTTAAATGTTGTCTAACGCTTTCGATGGATCCATGTTTATACCTACCACTTTTTTACCCTTGTGAATTGAACCAATTACAGATTCAACAAACTCTGTTGCAGCCGTTATCACAGACCTTTCTTTGCGTATGTTTATTATCAAATAAAGTGTTGTTTATTTTAGATTATTCTGGTCTTATTATGAGTAAGACTTCTATTGATATCTCCATACAGTTATGATAAGTAATCCTACATGGATGGATGTTTATCTAATCATAATTCCCATGGAATAAGCAGTAAATCTGATCTTATTCAAATAGCACAATATAAGAAACGAAGGCATGTACCAAAATGAGCATCGGAAGAGCTAGCCTTTCCTCCCGGGGGACCCGAACAGACGACTGAGCTGAACCATGGTTTTTATAACCCTTTCTGAACATCGGCGGAGTTGTATTTACACTATTCAAGTCGTTTAAAAGGACGGACACTTTTACCTATTATACTAAACAGACGTTTTAATATATCTGGTTTATCAGTTTAATTGCAAACGATTCAAGAACTATTTAAGTCGAACAACTTCTTTGAGGGATTGAAAAATAGTGTCGCCAAGATAATGGGAGGTATTATAGTATACTAGATATTTTAAAGAGTTTTTTTAGTGCGAAGAACTATTCTTTAATAAAAATCATATTATCAAAAGTTTGAAGTCCTGTGGTGCAGCCTGTGAAGGAATTTTGAAAAGCTTTTCTCATTGAACAGTATTTTCTTACTAAACCGTCTTTTCTTACACCGCATAAATACTTCGAGGAGGAAGTATTCCAAGTAATTAAGTCTTAAAAACCGAGTAATTGCTGAGAATAGTATGCCATCAAATTTACTCAAGAAGGTATCTGAATGTCTAGCAAGACTTTTGTTGAAGGAAAATTTCCCAAATCTCAGATTTTCAGTGGTGCACTCTTCAAAAAAGGTAGAACCACTGACAAAAGCAATTACAGGCCCATTTCAATTACATCAACAAGGCCCATTTCAATTACATCAACATCCTCTAAAGTATCAGAAAAGGTGTTTTGAACCGTCTTCATCCCTTCCTATTATGTCACAACTTGCTGTTTAGTAAGCAGTTTGTTAAAAAAAAAAAAAAAAAAAAAAAAAAAAACACTTCCAAGGTCAATACTATTTTAAGGTTTGTATCATGTGTATCAAGGAGCAGTTTACGAGCATAAGCATGTCTTTAGTGTATTTATTGGTATGAGAAAGGCTTTTAATTTGGTTAATCATCGATTGCTTCTGAGAAAGTTGGAGCACATCAGTTTTAAAGGTGGATATCCACTGAGTTATATAACTTCGTTCTTAGAGGATAGAACACAAGTCTTATCTCACTTAGATCAAAATAAATGCATTTCTTCTGAAGGATCATGTGAAATCGTCGTCACTTGTGGGGGATTTGTGCTTGGGTTCATCTTTTTATTTTAAACGATATACACGCAACTGTATCAAATGTTGATCTTTGTATTTTGTAGATGACTCGGCTTTGAAAACAAGCGATTCTCGCCGAGATGATCTTGAAATAAAATATAATATAAAATTCAGTTTAATTTTTTTAATGGTTGTTTGGCAACAATCTTTGGTAAAATTCTGGAAAAAACTCACTTTTAGTAGGATTCACGAAAATAGTCCGATGAGAGTCGATACATTTTTGCCAGATTTATTCTGAACACATTTTTATACTGGATTACACATGGTTAACATAATCACAAATGTCAATATCACAGGGCGAGAGGGGGTGAGTGGGGACAGAGCTGTTAAAATTTCCATCGGACTATTTTTGTGCATCTTTCTATAATTGACTTTAAGTAACTCCATGCACATATTTGACTACACATCTAGCATATTTATTGGTGAGAACCAGATAGATTCCTGTGCAAGAACAAACTACTTGGGTCTAGTTGTTTATTCAAGTCTAAAACATATACCTAAAGTTTGTGACAGAGTTAATAGTGTAATTTGTTTTCCTCCTCAATTATCAATGTTTGTTTATGTCAGTGTTCTCCAGATTACACCTTACTTTTATTGCATTTAGGCACCTCAGCTATTCGGCGTTGTATTGTAATTTGAGGGGTGGCGGGTGGGGGGGGGGGGGGTAGAAACAATTCTACCCACGATGATATTTCACCTTAAAAAAAATAAAAAAAAATAAAAAAAACAATTAGATTATTTTTTCAATAAGATCAATGGTTCATGTAGAGAGGGGTTTTCAAACAATTACTCACTGAACATTTATGAAAGCATTCCTTTTACATAAAATATAGATATATATCAACTTCGCAGTAATGAGATGTAGATAATGGCATGCACCTTACAATTTATGCATACCTCATCACTGCACCACTTAAAAAAAGTCTTTGTACAGTTTTGTTCATCTATACGCATTCAATTGAAAGTAACATTGAATAAGATTGCATCGAAAGTTTTAATCCTGTGGTGTGAAGCCCTAAAGGAATTTAGCAAAATTGTTTCTTAGTGAGCATCTATGAACAAAGTGTTACGTCCATTGCAAATTTCGACCTTATATAACTTATGTTTATGGAAATTGTCGTATTCCTGAGTGAGTGGTATCTGACAAATATGTAATAGATTTTATTTATTAATTTTTTTTTTACAAAAAGTGTACACCGTTTAAGTTGAGATAGTTTCTTAAACAGAGTTATGCTAGAACACGTCCTTATATTTACATAACATTTTCAATTTAGTAGTCAGGCTAGAAACACACTAAACCGATCATTCACTCCATGGGTGGCCATTTATTTTTATTGACCCTCATCACGAAATGTCGGCACAAAAAAAAAAAAACAAAAAAACTGCTCTTATATACCAAACCGATGTTTTCATACTGGTACAAGTATAATTTTATCATATCATTCAGTCATGCCGTCAAGAAAAGAATTGGGTAGTTATTTTTACAAACTATTTTATTTTGGATGTATTACAACAATATTCGAATACATACAGTATAACCATAGTCCCATGTAATATTTTGTTGGTTTATAATTTAATTGTCATGTTAAATTAACTAATAATATCGTTCATATAGCTCAGTCATTGGTGACACAATATTAGACTACGTATTCTAAGAAATCAAATAATACATCAAGTTTTAACTTCTATATTTAAGTAGGCTACTTATAATTTTTACTCATAATATTCAATAGGCCTACTCAATATAAGTAAAATTTGTTTATCATAATAGTTATTGACATATGAGTTTTCAAAGTTAAAACTGCCATACCTAAAATTTGCAAATTCGTGTAGGTAAATCATCACCCATTAAAGAACTAAACAACACCAAATTAATTTGTTAAAGCTAGTTTCAAACCAAAAGTACAAATAGTTTATAGCACAATTATGTATAAACACCAACACAACATAACACACAGACATCAATTTTTTATATATCAACAGCATTATGAAACACAAGTAAAAATAAATTTTAAAAGGCGTACCAATTTTAAAAGGCGTAAAATTTCAAAGGTACTTTATACATTTGAACTTTTATTTTATCACCCATCTCATTAGTTCCTATTGTTGTAAACAGTTCAAAAAATGCATTGTCTGTTGTATTGCTTAAAAAATGTGTTTTCAATTGACTTGTAATAGACCTAACTAGTTTTCGCTAAGCCAGGTGACGTCGAAACCTGTGTGGGCCAGGTCTAGGTCTAGGTCCAGTGTCCAGTACCGGGCTACTGGGCTACTCCAAGTCCCGTTCCGTGAAACTAGTTAGGCCTATACTGAAGGGCCAGTCCAACCAACGATACTCAGTCTGTGTCGGAATATTACACTGTAAGTATGGATTATTCATTATTAAGTTATCGAATCGACTGCATTAACTCATTTAGAATATTTATGCTAAAATAATTATGTTAATGAAAATGAAGTGTTGATACTTTCGTTGGGGTTTTGTTAGAAATGCATGTTTTATTATTTAAAAGTGGCTTAGCCCTCTAGTTAAATAAATCATGTTGATAGGAACTATAACTTGTAACATCAAACTGTCCGTTTTTTTATATTTTTTTTTATAGTAAATTCGTTAATTTCGACATAATTACAAGACAATTTTTCCAATGTGTAGAAACTTTATGACATAACCTTGTTGTTAGCCAACCTTAATTTCCCATCTGTAACTACATTTTCTTATATTTATAAATTATGGAGATTTGTAAGTGTAACACTACATTGTCATATCTTTTTAATTTAAAATAACATTTCAGCATGATTTTGCAGTTTTGTTTCACTAACTTTTAATAACTTTTTTTATTTTTGAAAAGCAAGCTAGGCACTAATTTGATGGAAAACTTAATTTTGATATTGAAGTGAAATTATTAAAGAAGAATAAAAATTAAAGTGAAAGGGAGTAAGTTAACTTTTACAATTAAATAGTTATGAAGTAAAATAGTGTCTTTTTCCCTTAAACATAAATTAAAAGACACGAAAGCTTTGTCTTTTTTGAGTTTTAATTTTTTAACAGCAAGCTATTAATGACTATTGTACGTGCCCCGATAATCAGTGTAGTGTGTAGGTGGGGCCGGAGGTATTCTAATTGTAATTTAACGCCCCTGGAGCCATTAGACGGCGATTTGAGCCTTGAGTAGCGCCATAATCGAGATTGAAGGTCGTGGCAGCGAGCGCCGCGCCGCGCCGCCTGGTGGCGAGGTGGCGAGACGCCCGCGCCCGTGCAAGGAGATTGTCTGGGGCTGATTGGGCGGAAAAGGGGTCGCTTAGAATTAATTAAACTTATAGGCCGCAGATGGAATGATATACGAGGGTGTGAAATACGATCCGGCCAGAATTCGGATTCCATCAGCGAGCTGCAGAAAATTCCGGAGACTCGGCGAGAAGTTGAGCCATCAATATTCATAGCTAGGGGTGGGGGAGGGGGCGATTCTTTCTTGTAGGAACCCCGAGCAATAGAACGCCCGCAGAGAAAATCATTATTCTTAACGCGCGGCGGGGAGGGCACCTCGTCTCGGAGGGGGAGAAAAACCAATATGGCCGCTTTTAAAGAGAACTTGGCGCTATCTTTCCTTATTTTCCCCTTCCTTCTCGTAAGCGGGCGGCTTCTTGTTCGTTCAAAGGAGGTTTCGGCCCGGGTGAAGTGGGACGGAAAACGCAAAGAGGGGTGGAAGAAATCTCGCGAGCTCACGGTAGAAAAGGATAAAAGAGAGGGCATGCGCCACCGCCCCCAGCCGCCCGTGCTGCTCACAATCCACCGGTCCCGCCGAATCTTTGCTCCGCTCTTTAATATCTCGCTGGGACGACGCTCCGAGATCCCGCTCCTACGGCATTCATTAGAGTCGTTCGATACGGCGGATTTAATTAATAAAAGCCAAACTCGATTTTGTGCAAACTCCTTCTATAATTATTGCTTGGCAGCTCCAAATATTGGTTCTACTCGGGCGTTCTTAATTAAATTTCGTTTGGGGAATTTCAATGTATTTTATTTAGAATATAAAATTCAGTGAATTTAATCCATACTGAAGTTTTATCAACTTTAATTTTGCAGTAATCATAACTTTTGGGAAAATTACCTAAAAAATATCATACACTTATCTTGAACATAATGTTAATATAAAAATGAGAGTACAATAATTTTAGAAATACTCAACTTTTAATCTGTATATTCATTTTATGACAAATACCGTACTATAAATTAGTATTTGGTTGAATTGAAAGTTTATATCTTTTTGGGATGAATATAAAGAACAACTACAATACTTGACAATAACACCTTATTTTGAAAACTTTGAAAATTACACTCTATATTCGTCAACTGCAGGAAAACTTACGAATTGTACAGGCAGTAAAAAAACACTTCTCGGGGTAAATGTTCTGAATAAAATTTACAACTTACGCTTAATTTATGAATTTTTATAGGAAATCTTTAAATTAAAGTCTTTTTAAAAACACAGTATATGATTGTGTAATCATCATAATGGTGTACACTCATATAGTACTTTAATAATGTCTGTGGATTTACACAATGTTCGTTTTGGCAGTATCTGAGTTAACAGAAATATTTTTTATTTCATAAAGGAGGCAGTTTAGGAGAATATTCTAAGCTGATTCTTAATATTGGTTTAAACTATTAGATGGTTTATAAATACGCTAAAGATCTAGAAAAAATCGATATTTTTTACCAACTTATGGTGGTTTTAATATATACACACAAAACATTATCAGTATGTCTTTTTAAATTAAACTATTTTCATAGAGTGTCTTGAAATAAATACTAATATTTTTCATGGCATCTCTTGTTTTAATATTTATTGAAACTATTGTTAATGTTCTCACATAGACCCAACAAAATAAAAATAACATTACCTACTAATGTGTTGTAATGAAATTCTTGCAACATAAACCTATTGAAAAATGTTTATTGAAAATATGAATAAGTTCCAGTTTCATTAATTGTTTATGAATTTTTTTTTTAGTTTTACTACAGTTAAAATTCTACAAACATAGATTGATTTTACCTTGTTTCTCAATTTTGTACGCTTTAATGTATTAATTTTCTATTCATTAAATCGTATACATGAATGAATTATTTTATTTTATTCCTAATATATTTTATACCTGTTTATGGGTTTGTGTTTCTAATGTGATAGCTTTGATTGTGAATACTTTCTGGAATATTTTCGCAAGAATAAGGGAAGAACCTGGGAACGATAGCGGTTCGGACCCAATTACTAACAGACTATATATTTTCGCAAGAATAAGGGAAGAACCTGGGAACGATAGCGGTTCGGACCCAATTACTAACAGACTATATATTTTCGCAAGAATAAGGGAAGAACCTGGGCACGATAGCGGTTCGGACCCAATTACTAACAGACTATATATTTTCGCAAGAATACAGGAAGAACCTGGGCACGATAGCGGTTCGGACCCAATTACTAACAGACTATTTACAAAGACAGCCAAGTGTTGAAACTACAAAGGCTTGGCCAACCCTTTGCTTTGGACACAGATTTTGTCTCGGTAGATTCTTGAGCAAAACATTTCATGAAGTGCAGAATACAAATTCTGAGGTCATTTAAGTGTTCTTTATGTAGCCTTCCTTTAGAATTATATACTAATTAGTATCAACGTTTTATTTGAGTTGCATAAACTGATAAATAATTGGTAGGTTTGGAAGATATCATCATATTATTACAGTATCTCCTTCGAGCCTCTTCCACTGTACCGTCCCCATATTTACGTGATTAGATGAAAAATATGTTAAAATTTTACGAACTTTTTCTTGCGTCGTTGGTTCCACTTTATCTGGTGTAGAGAATAGCATAAAATATTTATTAATTTTTAGCTAGAATATCGTCAACAGCTTGAGTAAAATGCCTTATCCTTCTATTAGTGAAATAAATTTTAACAAGGTTCATAACATTTTGACACTCAAAATATGTCATGCGTTGAAACATATAGAAAGGTATTATAAAATTACTTTGAAATTGTATATTTTTATATAGGCCCTATGTTAGAAATGCGTATCTTCCACCGAAACTTTTAAGATGTGCTCCAAGTAAACAGGAACGTAGAGCGAAGGATCCGCCCATCAACAATGCTCTCTTATCGGGAGAGGCAAGAAGGCTGTTCAAACTTGGGACAATGTCGGCACAACAAGTTTTCCAATTTTCATACAATAGAAGGCAAGAAGGGGAGCAAGAAGAGTTCCATGGTTAAATCATCAGTTTCTTTGTAAGGGTACGCCTCAGCTTCGATAAACTCCACCTCATTGTGAACAGTTCGGCTTCTAAGAACAATACGCCTCCGGTGACAAAACAAAACCCCTTTTACTTAATATTCCATTTAATTAAGAACCCCGAGTGAATACCTAATTATGAATAAATACACGCCGAGTCAGAAGAGAAGAAGACGAGACGAGGAGGGAGAAGCGAGACTCGAGTAATCAAACTCCGCCGGAAGATAATAGACGCCGAGTCTCGCATTCAAATTCAAAATACATTTACAAAATTCGCTCCGCCGTCGAAAACTTTACTTTCAACCTCTCCCTTTCCCCACCTCGAGGCGCGGTTGGAGGCGTTTTATAATCGAGCGCACAAAAGTTTATAGCGACTTAGCGCGTTTCACTTCGCGAGTCGGAATACATTTAACTTGTGAATGATAACGGAGCTCGAGCCGAGTTTTAGCTGAAAACTGAAGAAAACTCATTTCCCGGGGCGGAAGCGGTTCGATCCCCGACGTGGGAGCGAGGGGGTGTTTTCCGCCTCTTTGTTTCCTGCGGACCGTCTCCGCCAGTAACGACGTCTCGGGTGGCGTTTCCGACGAAGGATTCTCGTCTTACGTGGAGAGACTTTTCGTCGACGTGGGGTCGTAATCAACGAGGCCATGGGGTGAATAAGAACGAGCCTAACTCAATCACTGACTTCCTCCCTCAGTCATGAACTTCATCTACATATTGTGAACCGGGGGACTTCATGTACTGAACTTATAAACTTATTAGAACATTGTATGAAAAAAGTTCAATTTATATATGTTTTAAATGGCATTGCCATTTATCATTTAGCCTTTTGATTGGAATTTAGATAATAAACCGTTACTTAAAGTAGGTATATTTCAACAACCAAAAGGAATGGAAAAGTATATTAATATACTATGTTTATTTTGGGGGGGGGGGGGTTATTACACCAGAAATTTTTCGTTAATGTGTTATCTCATTATTTTCTCTAGAATGTTACAACAAAATTCGTTTTCTTAGCTGCTAAACATTTAAGTGAACATTCACAGGCCTACTAAAATTATCTTTTAAGATTTTTAGTTCAATGTAAATGTAATTACAAATACAAGTAACTACGTGTGCATGTAAACTGGTAAATTAATTTTATGTATTAAAATTTTGCAAAACAATATAAGAATCTTGTAAGTTAGTATGATAATCATCTTCAATGCTATTGTTTGTAAACAGTACTAGGATAATAATTATTTTATTAAATGCTAAACGTAGTTTACTCTGAACCCTGGTCGAGTAATTTCCCTTGCAACAGGAGAAAACCGTTAGCAAAACGAGCGACTCTCGTCCGTCGTTGGTGGGGAAGACATAAAATCGAACTTAAGTCTGGCGAATGTCACTTGGAGCAGACAGTAAAATAAGTGTAACGTAGTTTAATGTGGTCGGGGGGGGGGGGGGGGGGGGTTCCGAGAGGGCAATCACTTTAAGTGGACTTCCAACTTAGATCAATAAAATAATCAGGACAGAAAACTGTCGATCTGGATGGAAACAATAAAGTCACTCTTTACTGTACGCGTAATCTTCTCTACATTTTCTTTCCAAAGTGGTCAATCAGTAGAGCCTATTGACTATTAACTTTTAAATAAATCTTTTATTTATCAACTTAATTAAATTGCGGTCTACCCATGTCCTCTTCAAAGGTCAATTTAATCCACAGACATATAAATCTCAACTTTTTGAAATTGAATATGATTAGCTATATGATTATCGAGAAATTGACACAGGATAAAGTAGTGTTAATTAAAACAACTTGACCAATTCCGAGGGATTGTGTCATGGTTCGGTAGTAGGATCAAATAGTAGAATCAATTACTGTAGCTCAAAACACCATACTAAAATTTAGTGGGATTCCTGAGAATTCTGTAGGCATATTAAGAAATTAGTTGAAATTTAAGTATTTTATATTTTAATATAATGATAAATTTGGAGTAATTTTATTTTTAAATTAATATTTTAATCACAAATAAATTTAAGTTTTATTAATATACATTAATTTGATTATTTATGCAGTAAGGTTTAAGAGTTATTTTAGGGCTAAAACGATGTGGCCACTTGTTACAAAACTTGTGGTGGGGGGGAGGGACTATAAAGTAAAATCAAACCATAAATAAACCTGATATTCCTTCAGCCCTAAAGCAATCTATAAAACATTAGAGGGGAGGCCGAGCAGAGAATAAAGTAAATTTATGAAGTGGTCTGACAAAAAGTGGTAACAGTGACCGCGTAAAAACAGTTTACACATAATTTCAATTTTAGTATCGTTCTTGGCGAACCCCTATAATTTATAACAACCCCGCCGGTTCCCGGCCGAATTAAAATGATAAAACACAGCTTTCCACCCTTTCTGGCCACCCTTTACGACGCTAATTGGAAGAAAAACCGACCGCATGGCGAAAATTAAAAAATTAATTCCTTGTCCTACCGGAGGGCGTAATCGCCTTTCTGGAGTAGATGATGTATTTCACTTGTGGGGGAATTAGCTCGCAAGCTGTTCAGGGGACAGCACGCGGCTAAATGGCGCTACATTGTAATGTATTAGACTCAGATGTTGGGGTCAGCTGTTTTATTCCGTAAATGGCAGGAAACCAGGTGCCCCCCCCCCACACATTCGGCTGACCCGCAGCAATAGTCCCCTTCACATACTAATGGGTAAACGTAGTTTGTGTGATTGAAACATCTACAAATGTTAGAAAAATATACAATAACCGATTTAATGGATTTAGGTTTTAACTCTCGGTCATATATTGGATTCTTTTAACATATTATTTTTATTTTATTATTATTTTTTTTATTCTGCTTCACGATATTTTATTAGTCATTACTTTTTATTTGGCTTCAATAAAATTTCATTGTCTTACAAAATCGATTCTATTTTTTTAACCACGTGTAAAAAATGTCATTACAAGGTACATCAAATGTACTAACTATTTTATTATACGTGTATTTTCGTGATTTTCTAAAAGTAAAATGTAGTGTGGGTAGGAAATTAAATTTGTTTTAATTGAACAAAAATAATCGTACGTAAGAGAAGACATTTAATTGCAAGTATTTCAAGCGCATTAATTGTTTTCAATGAGATGGTTGAATAAATTTAAACAGCATACTAATATTTTTTATTAGAAATATATATAAGATTGAAAGATTCTTTGAAGTTTTTACACTTTAAAAAGAAAACTATATTCTTACTTTTTAGTTTAACTAATTTTACTAAGAGGAAATCAATACTGAAAAAACGTTTGCAGCCTTTATTGAACTCGTAAGACCAAAATGTTGAAAATGTATCCCCAAACACGGGCATCGCCTAATTAGTACCTCGAATGTTTTCCGTTTACACGGGTGAAGTAGCAGCAGGTAAGGGTGGGGGTAATGGGCCGAAGGCAGCCTTAATTAAAGCATTCTTGAAAATCACAACTTAAGGAGCGAGTAACCGGAGTGTTCACCAATTAGACGTCTTGCCCCGTAATGGAGAATTTTCTGCTTCCCGCTCTTTAGGCTCACACACTAATTGCCACGTGAAGGAAAGAGAAGAGGAGAAAGAGAGAGAGAACGACAGAGCTGGGTGTGTAATTAGAGTTCTTGATTTTAATTACGGGAATGTGCGACAGAAAATAGAGGCCTTGCGAATACAAAACAGGCGCCCGGGGCTTGGGTTTCCTTATCGGCAACTGCGTCTTTGTCTACGGTTTACGCGGTGCGAGTGCCAACATTGGCGAAACACCCGTCGCCATGGCGCTCACGGCGCTGCCGAACAATACTGGGCCGATTATTACCATTGTTAAACGTATTTTGAAGTGAATGTTTAAAGTAATGAGTTTGCTGATTAAATAGTTAATGTTTTATGTAGTTTAAAAATAAATAGTATTTTAATCTATTTTATATATTTAGTATTTTGGCATCTTATTATAAATATTTTTTTTTATTAATAATATATCATAATTATTATTATATTTATGAACTGTTGACTGGCAAACTTCTTGCAAGTTTGACAGAGCACCGTCTGTTCTCTGAGGTGGATGCAGCTGGCGGGCTGTCAGACAGGCAGCATGGATTCATGAAGGGACGCTCTACTATCGGAGCGATTCAAGAAGTTGTGAAAATTCGCTACCAGGAACGCTCAGCGAGGAACTATCAATCCCGCTGCATCACGTTGCTTGTCACTTTAGACGTGAAGAACGTGTTTGAAATCACTTCTTGTGATTTTCAAGAATGCTTTAATTAAGGCTGCCTTGGCCCGTCATTCTGAGTTCCTTGGAGGAAACGTTCCATGTTCCCGAATATCTGCTTCGGATCATCCGTAGCTATATTTGAGGGACAGCGAACTGATCTTTGAGACGTCGGAGGGTAATCGTCGGAAGACTATCACCGCTGGTGCAGCTCAGGGTTCCATCCTTGGTCCAGATCTTTAGAACATCTCTTACGATTGGATCTTCAGGCTGGACTTACCCGAAGATTGTTCTTTGGTAGGCTACGCGGACGACGTTGTGGTGGTAATTGTCGCAAGAGACGCCCAGCGTGCCCAGTGAAGACTAAATGAAGGGATGAGACTAGTTTCTTCGTGGATGGAGGGTCACCACCTAAGCTTGGCGACCGAGAAAACGGCGATAGTCATGATGACAGGACGTCGGATCCCGACTTCGGGAGACTTCCGTGTCAATACGGAGTCTATTCGTTCCACCGATAAGTACCTGGGTGGTAGACTTGATACCAAGCTTTCCTTCAGGGAACAAATTAAGTAAGCGTAAGAGAAGGCGGCAAAGACTACGACTTCGCTCAGTCGTCTTATTGCGAATGTCGGCGGCCCATCAGCGGAGAAGCGAAACTCCTCCTGTCTGTCACAAACCCGATCCTTCTTTACGGAAGTTAGTTTTGTACGGTCTCTCTAAGAAGGAGTGGTCAAGCAAGCAGATGGGTGCGGTGCAGAGAAGAGCCACATTGAGGATCTCCTCAGCATACCGGACCGTGTCGGAGCCCACTGCCCAGGTGGTAGCTGGTGTTGTCCCGATCGACCTCTTAGTCCAAGAAAGGAAAAGCGTTTATAACACAAAGCCTGAACTTGGTGCCGAGGATGCGACACGGATGGCTAGGGAGGCCTCCTTACACCAGTGGCAAGAGAGGTGGCAAAATGAGTCTAGAGCGGCTTGGACGCGGAGACTCATTCCGGACCTGTCCGTGTGGGTTGAGCGTTGGTTTGGGGAAGTAAAATTCCTCGTTACGCAATTTCTCACAGGACATGTGTTGTTTCGGGCCTACCCGTTGAAGATGGGGAAAGTCCACAGTCCGACTTGCATTTACGGGGACGCTGCCTACGACGATGTTTTTCACACGTTTTTCGAGTGTGAGCGGTGGGCAGTCCAATAAAGCAGCTTCTGCTGGAAATCGGAGACTTCTCCTAGGAGACTACAGTTCTTAAAATGGTGACATCTCTTGAGAACTGGACTTTCATCACGTCCTACGTGGAGAAAGTCCTCAAAATTCGAAGATCCGTAACATCTTGGATCTTTCTTCAGAAGGCTAAGTCGGAGTGGTAGCTCATTGAGCTATGAATACGAGGTTCCACTTTGAGGTTCATGCTTTAATAGGTCTTTCGAAGTGGGCAACAGCCTGAGGTGGCAGGTTTTAGTGGGTGTGAGTCTCACACACCGGGGAGTGTACAGTATTTCCTCCCCAATGGTGCTTTATAGCATTTCCTCTCGGGGAAATATATATATATTTATGCACTAAATGTGATTTTAAGAAAAATTCATGGTTTTTTGGATGTTTCATGGATTATCAGCACATGATTTAATTTTATCAAAAAGTTAATTAATAATATTTATACTTCTTTGTTTGGATATTAAGTCTTCGAAATCTAAACTATTTAAGATATTCTATAAATAATACCGAAGACCACTAAAATTATGCATTTTGGTAATATATATACCATTTCAGACATTTTACAATCGGAGGTCCAAAAACTTTTTCTAACACTTCTTAAGAGCTTCTAAAGGGTCAGTCCTAGTGGATGTTACTGAAACTACCTGAATAAGTTCGGATTGTTTACGAGCATACTGAGGGCGAAAACAAAATATCCAGTATTCGGAGTAAAACACTGAGGCTTAAAACCGCTACTGCAGTTCAGTACGTGTGAGACCCAAGAATTCAGGTAGATCATGATCATGATGAAGGAGATTTGGCCTCAGAAAGTAGGCATTTTAATTAATACAAGCTATCATTGGATACGTTCATAGCTTGCGCGCCATCAGTTTCTGCAGCTGCCGTCTGAGGCTGTCA